>JAPJBO010000274.1:0-251654 GCA_030068145.1 Diplonema papillatum
CGGGCTTCGGCTCGCGAATCCTGTCCGCCGCCCTGTGTTCCAGTCCAGTCCCGTGTTCAGTGGTATGAGTCTTGCTCAGTGCTGTACGCCATGCCGTGGTGTCAAGCAGTTTCTTTCTTCCCCATGCGGATGCACGAACACATGCCCGGAGAGGCATAAGTGCTTGATGTTATAAGCCGCTGAAGAGGACGACAAAACTGGAAAGACTGGTGGCGCGTCAGCAACAGTTCGCTCCACCAATCCACTTTTTTAGAGATGTAGTTCGCTTGATAATCCGGGAACTTTAGCGTCTCCCGGCAGAATCCATGTTCGCTTCCTTGCAGCGGGTGCGTTATGGAAACTGGCGCTTGTCTTCCTGGCGCCTAGCTCGCCAGCTCCATCTGCTGTTCCTGCTAGGCTTTGCACAGCTGCGCGGCGTGGACTCATCAAGAGTTTAGCCGGCCGATGGTGGAAACTCAGGGTTTTGTTGAACGCTTACGCCCGCCACACTAAACCCAGATTCACCTGTGCTTCGTGTGGGCTACAGCACATTTACCTCCTTTGATCTTTCGCAACTGGCAGTCTCCTCAAGCATTTCCTACAAAGCAGGTGCTTATACAAAAAAAGAAAGGGGCTGCGGAGGGCAGCAAGACTGCTCAGGAGAAAGGAACGCGTTGCGTCAGCAGGACCGAGGGCTAGCGTGCCGAAGGACACTTTTTCCTTCTCGCACAGACACGAAACAACAGGGGCGGAGGAGGAGCCCGGCGAGAAGAAATACTCGGCGGGGCCGCCCGGTGCCAGGTCAGAGGGGGGATTGCAAGAACGTGCTTGGAATGGATATGTGCTCGACGCCGCACTGGTCCCGTATGCGCTGTGTTTCGGTCCTTTAAGCCACGGACACATAAGGCGGACCATCATCAGCGCAGAACCTGAGTGTCTGCAGACAGGACAGCGGTGTGAGTCTGATTTGTCAGGCGGCTGTTCGTAGCTCGTCACAGCCAGGACCGCGAATCCGTCACGGGGAGAAGGCCCCTACGAAGACGAGAGGGAGGGGAAAACAAACAACCGCTCTTGTTGTTGAAAACCGGGGGTTACCGGTTGGGAGGGGTTCAAAATTTTCACACGGATTTCGAATAACTTCCGAAAAAAACTGGCTCCTGGAGAAGTAACTGCACTGTGCAGTTTAATACCCAGTTCGGACAGGAATCATGACTGGTGGTGCTGCCACTCAGTACAGTCAGTGCAAAGGCGGAATGGCTATTTTCAAGCTAAGTCCTCCGGCAAGCAACACGCATTGGACAAACTGCCCTTCGTCGGGATTGAGGGCGGTTTGATGCGGGCAACGAACATGATGAACGCTTTTCTGAAGGAACGTGTTCATGTGACCGAGCAAAAAAGCAACAAGGACCTTTCCTTCGGTGAATGGCCGAATCTGACCTCTTGGGTTGTGCCCAGAAAAGCTTGTTTCCCCAGGGCTTCCACTCCTTCGCGGGGTTTGTCAAAAGAGACCGAAACAAAAAAGAAATAGGAATGAGGAGAGGGGTCGGAATGCTGGGCACCGGGCTGTTGCAGCTAATGTACTGAAGCAGGTGCTTGTTCAAAAAAGAAACCTCGAAAAACAAGAAAAAGGAGGGGCTAGAGGAGAACCAGAGGTCCATCGCCCTCGGGATTGCCGCCGGGCGGACCGCTTCGCACCTCTGGCCACGGAGAAACCTCATTTGTCCGAGCGTGCGCTCCAGCAACAGGAGGCGTCGGCGCATCAACGAGATTCAGCCGTGCACAAACATGCCAACTGCTGGGGGTTTCATCCAACCGCCAAGCCGAACTGTGCGCGCGCCTTATGGCGTCCGTGCACCCGGCAGTCCGGTCCTGTCGGTCCAGCTCGACGAAAGATCGGGCAAACAGGTACTCCCGGCGTTCTGTTTGCCCTCTCGTTGAGAGCAAGACTTCGGGCTGCGTAATGACCACGCACGCCCGTTTGGCAGATTCCGCGCAACAGGAAGCTGCCTGTCCACTGTCTGAGTCCAGCGGGTTCGGGTTCCTTAATCGAGTTGAAATCGGCACGTCGGGCACGTGTTCTGCGTCGTCAGCCACGGCCTGATGCACCGCTCGTTAAGAAGTGCAAGCACGGCAGCGTGATGACCACGCACCCCCGTTTGGCAGATCCCGCGCAACAGGAAGCCGTCTGAGTGCAGCGGGTTGGGGTTCCTTAATCGAGCTGGAACCGGCACGTCGGGCACGTGTTCTGCGTCGTCAGCCACGGCCGGATGCACTGCTCGTGGAAGAAGTGCGAGCACGGCAGCGTGATGACGGGGGCGTGCAGAAGGAACGGGTCGTAGCAGATGACGCACGTTTCGGGGTCAACGCCCGGCGGCGTGCCTTCGAACCCGGCGACGGGCAGCGCGTCCAGCGCCGCCGCCGACGCGCCACCGCCCATCCGGAACGGAGGTCCCGAGTCGTGGACCGCTTCGGCAATGCCGCGCACGATGCCGTCCAGCAGCTCGTGCAGAACATTGCGCGGGCCGCCGGCCTCGGCAGCGGGTCCGGGCGCCGAGGCCCCGGGTGCAGCCGGGGCGGCGTCGGACGTGGGCGTGGGGCGGTTGCGGTTGCGGTGGGCCGACGACGGGTCCATGAACGCTCGGAATACCGCTGAAATGGGGTTGATCAGCGACCCGATGGTCGGCGCGGCCTGCTGGCTCTGGCCCTCCGCGCTGTTGGCGTCCGCCCGCCGGTCGGACGGCACGCCTGGCGCGGCCGCAGGTTCGTCGTGCAGTTCTTCGATGAACTCGTCGCCGCACACGTCACACGCGAGATCGCCGCCAGACGACGTCACGCGGACTCGGTCGGTGCACGTGTGGCACCAGTACGCCGTGATGGCGCCGCCGCTCGTACCAGGCGTGGTTCTGGTCTCACTGGGTTGTTGTTGTTGTTGTTGTTGTTGTTGTTGTTGTTGTTGTTGTTGGCCGTCTGCTGAATTTTCTGTTGCGTTGTCACCGCCCGGGGCAGGACGAGCTGTGCTGCTTGAAGCCGCGCCTTCGGCTTGCTGCGCGTTGTGCCTCGCGAGCGAGCGGAATACATCCGACGTGAAGTCGATCGCGGTGCGTCCCATGGGGGTTCGGGTGATGCTGCTGACAAACGTGTCGACCAGACGAGTCGCCTCATCCGGAAGAGGCTCCCCCGTCAAGAACAACAACGCAGCTGTCGCGTAGTGGTTCGCGTTCCGGTCGGCGATGTTGAAGGCGTCGGCGGTAAAGCCGTGTGCGGCCTGCTGTAGGTTCCACGCTTCGAATTCCTCGGGAGTCTTGGTCGTCACACCCGCGCTGCGCGTTTTTCTCGTATGGTGGACATCGGACGAGCTTTCCGAAACCCCACAGATTCCGCTAGTCGAATACATGAAGTCCTTCCCGTATGCCCCGATCGAGCACTGCCACGCCCCGTCGCCACCGTCAGCGGCCAGCAGCAGGCCCAGCCCGCCCATCAGATCGTGCATGCGCACCTCCACAGGGTACTCAACGACAGTTTCGCTTTCCGTCGGAGGCGCCATTTTGTTGTTCGGTGTTTACTCTTGTGTCGCTTGCCCTCCACGAGGGGGGGTTCTCCGGATGTCTTTTCCGGCAGTTAGTCGCGACCTGCAAGTGTACTTTATGCGTATGATGAAACCCAGCTGTAGCTGTTGTGGGGGTCCAGCTACAACATTTCGAGAGTGTACGTTCGCTAGGATCCGGGAGATTTGATCTTTAACGTCTCCGGGGGTGCCGATTGTTGAAAAGACTCCTTTAAGGAACGGAAAGTAGAATAGGACTTCTTGGTGCGTCGTCAGCATGTCCATCAGCATCCTCATTTTTGCCGTGCCCCCTCTCTCCCGGTGCGGCTCTGATCCAGGCACGGGTGGACGGAGTTCAGTCTAGTGCTGGTAAGCCTTTTGGGTGGCACCCAGCTTCGAATGCTGTACCCAGTTTCGACACAGATGCTGCTCGCCACCGCAGGCCTATATCTCACCACTCCTCTCCGTAGTTTGCGTGTGTGGGGCGAAGGTTCCAGGCACTCAGACACCCACCGGCACCACAGAGCGGGGTTTTCGCTGAAACCGGCTGAACCCAGCTTTTTTGCTCGGTCAGACAAAGAGCTAAAGTTCCCTGATCGCGCTTATGCAAAAAGAACAAGAAAAAGGAAAGGGGGCGGTCTTTCCTGCATTATTTTCCCCATTGGAACCAAGAGAGCTGAGAGGTCATTTTTGCCAACGAAAAAAAGGAAAGGACGAGGAAAGGGGAATAAAACATGAATTCCTTTCGTAGCTTTCAACCTGTCATATACCAGGCGCAGCGGGGGAAGGGGGTAGGGGGCGGGTGCAAAATAGAATTGCGGATGAAGCCGTTCTCGAAAAAAGAACTACGGAGAAAGGAAGTCAAACACGCAGCAGGGACGTCCTCTGACAAACTGCCGGATGGCAACGCGAAGAAGGAGAAGACCTTAGCTTCATGTTCAGGCAGAAATACTGCTTGTCGTGCATGTTTGATGCCAGCGTCAAGTCTTCTTCAAAGAAAATGGGAAAAGGGGAGGGAAGGCTTGCTCGGCGTTTGTGCGGCTTCGCGACGCCGTGAAGCCGGACAGGGCTCCCCTCAGCAGCAGGGGAAAATCCCGGTTGCGTGTCCTGAAGTAAACCTTTTTTACCAATGCCATTGCCTGTTCACTCCCTGCCCGATCGAACGTTGTCGAGACTTGTAGTTTGGGTTAGACAACAAGGCTCCTAATCTGCATCACCGGCGTCGCGGCATCTCTTCGCCCGTGTTGCGTCATGAGTCGAGTGCAATCGCCGTGTAATCGATATCAGTCGCTTTCAGGGGGGTAGGCGGACTGGCTCAAAAAAGAAAGGGATGAAGAGCGTGACAAAAAAAAGAGAGAGCATTTCCGGAGTTTGGGGCTTTGCACCGATTACAAAACGAACAAGCAACTCAGCATCAACCGGTCAGTGATGATAAAAACGATACTTTCGCGTGTGACCAACAGCATCTTTTGGCTGCATAGAAGGTGAAGGATAGCCCAATCGTTCCGGAAAGTGGTCTCTTCTGCTATGCCAGTACTACTACAGAAAAATAAAAGTCATGATCAAAAGAAAATACAAGACAAGCGAAGACCAAGAAACAAAAAGACTGGTGCGTCGGGCATCTCGAGATAGGCAGTAGTTGTCTGTTGCTTGCCTTCAGCGCGTGGAGTACGAATTACCGAGTGTGGTCTTGAAGTCGTCTACCACAGGCACCGGTATAATAAACAATGAATTCAATAGCGTGACTGACCGTGAATAGAACCTCGCCGCGGATCTGCCGGACATCGTAGGAAGCTAATGAAGTACCCCCAGCCAGAAGTACGCAGGGTCAGACACACCACGCGCAAGCAGAACTCGTGGACAGCTACCGTCGACTTCGGAAGCGGTTCGACGCACACGGGAAAGACAGCCAACTGCGTGCGGAAACGAGGAGTAGCTGCCTCTGGGGGAAGGGTTGCGGGGATGCAGGATGGGGGTGTAGGGGGGCACGGTACAGGGCAGTTAAGTCGACCAATACGCAGAAGAAACAAAGAAGCGGGCAGAGTTGCGTACGGGGGAAACGGAGGAGGAATGAAGCTGGGCCCGGTTGGCGGATCGTTATTTGCCGAGAATAACTTGCAGTGGTTCGCCAGCGATCCCCGAGAGGATTCTGCCGTCGCCGGGAGAAACTTTGAGGCAAACAGGGCTATCTTCTTTGTTTTCGCAACGCGTGCACGTTTGGGGAGAGAACACCTTTGTGCAGTGATTTCGTTTGTGGTGATATCTGGACATGTACACTCGATTGATTGGCCTTCTCTTACGCGTTGGACTGCTTTTGCACAAGGTATCCGTATAGATGTCCGTGGTAGGGTTTAGACAGGAGATCTTGTGTCCCGGGTCGTGAACCAAATGCTTAGCCCCCAAACCGATGGGGCAGCACAATCTTATAGTTCGAAGAGGCAATAATAACCGCGGTTATCTGTCCGCCGTTCCGCCCACCAAAAAAAAGAAGAAAAAAAAAGAGAAAGCGCAAGATGCTACCTGCGGCTATAAGGCGAGATTGGGAAGGGGGGAAAAGGGAAGGATGGTGGGTTAGAAAAACAGGAGCGACCGTCTCGGTCGGCTTGCCGTGTGTGGGGGCAGTTGGGCACTGAGAAGGCTTCCGGAACCAAAGGTCGCTCACTCGTTGAAAGCTAAATGAACCGGCGGGCGACCAACTGGACATCGACGATGAAAGATGATCAGATGAAATTACTTTTTGCTCTTCGTATGGTACCGGAAACTCCCTCATGCCCACTTGGACTCGTTTAACTTTCTTCATGTGCACGGAAAGGTTCCCTTGAATACGACTAATATTCCTATGTCGTATTGCCGTCTCCACGTTGCCGCAGAAAGAATAGAAGTACAGAAGAACCGCATAGTTTTTGTTTGGACCAATTGTCGATGGGACTCGTGTGCTCGCCACGTTTCCATCCCTCCTGAAAAAAGCAGAGGAAAAAATGACATGCACTGCGGGGAAGGGGGTCTCTTGTCAACCGTCCAGAAGCTATTATAGGCGCCCGGAGCCCTGCCGTCGGGGCCTCTTGGCTCATTGGGCTGGGTGAGCCGGGTCATCATTTCTCCCGGCTGCGTCGGACCGCCGTGGCGATGAGACGCGGCCAGTCCGCAGGGGATCTGACACGTCCGAAGGCAGACATTCCGGAGGCGGGATTGCAAGAGATTGGAATGGTTGTGTGCTCAACACCGCACTGGCCCTATCTGCACCGTGTTTTGGTCTTTTAAGCCACGGACACGTCAGTGTCTGCAGACAGGACACCGGGGCGAGTCTGGCTTGCCAAGCAGCTAGTCACAGCTAGGACCCAATGCTACGAGAGCACAGACAAACCCGTCTCGGGGGGGAAGGCAGCCATTTTCTTCGAAGTCTTAGCTTAATGTGCAGGCAGTACTGCTTGCCTTTCATCGGGTGGGGGTTGGAGCAAAGGCCAGGTTTCCACTGGCCTCGACTTTGCTTGAGTTCAGACTGATGAACTTCTTTCTTCCTTAGCTCCGTCTCGTCTCGCGAGAGTGGTCTTTTCAGCTTCACCCAACTACCACCCGCCGACATGGCTTGGCGCATGTCCACTCTCTTCGGAACAGAGACGGCGGGCTTGGTCCTAGCTACTTCTGCTTCCTCTTTGTGTTTTCCTTCCTAGGGTTTTGGGGCAAAAAGGACTTTATCTTCTTCAGTTTTTTTCTTCTTTTGGGGGGGGGGATCTTAGTTGTGGGGGTTTGCATTTTTTTGGAGGTTGGATGTAATGAACTTTTCGTGGGTTACTTTTGACAGGGGATTTGATTTTGGATAGGATCGCTTCTCTAAACGAGAAAGATGTGAATTTGGTCGGATGCGCTGCGTGAGGAAACAAGTTCGTCACCGGATGCCGCTGCGAACCATGCGGTTGCAGAACTTTGAATCTGATGACAGATTGAAGGTTGTGCGCCGGGGAACCCAGCAAACGCCTCCACAGCCGTGTTGTGCCTTCATGGCAGTTCTCGTAAAAGATTTTCCGGTGTTGCACTGGCAAACGAAGCAACGGACGATCAACATCAACTGATCAACGATGAGCCGAGCGTTCGAGGGATTCTGACCTATATCCGGTCGAGCGTAGTCCTTCACCTACCAACCGCCATTATAATCCCCGTTTTTTGTTGTGGTCCGGGGCGGCGGAAGCCTGGATGAAACGGTCGTCATGTGCAATGTCCTCTTTCGAGCTGCGATGGGTATTCATACGAAAATCGGAGGACAATTTTCGGAGTTAGGCTTGCTCTGATGAAGGAAGCAACGGACGTGTCAGTATCAAATGGTCTGATGGCGAACAAGGATCGGATACCAGATTCTTGTTCTTTGCGTTAGCAGAGTGCAATAGCACCTTCTCGTTGGCTTCGTTTACCTGCATACCTGTCACCTGCAACTGTTGTTCCAAAAATGTTCAGTATAAAATGCTCGACTGAGCTGCTTCGACTCCGAATGGAAGAGAGGAAGTAGAGGTAAGGGGCAAATACAATACAAACACAATCTGATTTGTTCTTCGCTTACACCACCACGTGTTGTTTTCTCACTCAGGACGTTGACCTGTTGTGTTTGAGTGATTTTTCGTGTAGAGGGACCTCACGTCCGTTCAACACGTGGTTCGGTAGTTACAGCTTGGGATCCCTTCTGTTCTTTGTCGGGCAGCATCGCCGAGCATTTCCTTTCAAGCTGGCGCTCATGTAAAAATACTCAAGGGACTGCCTTGTAAAAAGAAAACAACAGCTACTACAAACTAAGGAGAGCCATTTCTTGGTTCATTCGAGGCCTTTCGGTGAGCTGAGAGGTGCAGCTTGTATGAGCAGGCGTCGTCCTGTTGAAAGCACACAGCCACACACCTCGGGTAGAATGAAAGTTCGCGTGGGACATCTAAGCCTTCGGGTGACTTTGGTCGCGTGTGCCTGGCGCCTGCGCCGAGCGGCCAACCACAAGGCCGAGCGGATTGGGTTGGGACACTGTGCTGCCTCCGCTCAAGCTGTGCACACCACCCATTACCGCCACGCTCTGCCCCGGAGCGAACTTCTTCTTCATCATGGCCCGCAATGCTGGGAGGCAAAAACAGGTAAGTTCGATAGCGCTTTGCTAGCTAAAGCAAAGGTCACAGTGTGTGCGCGCGTGTGTGAGTGTTCTTTGCGTGTATGTTTAAGACCTGTTTCCACGTGCCAGTATGCACGCGCTCACCCGCAGGGAGGTGGCGCGACCCACCTTGTCACCCAGTGACAATAGGCAAGGATGTTGACTGCTGCACCACCTTTTGTCCGTGACGCCTTGCGTAGTCGGATTGAGCCAGTTTCCATCCTTCTTGTATCCGCCATCAGAGGGCGGGCTGCGGAGTGAAAATAACAAGATCCCACGGACGGCGCTTCTTCTGCAAAGGGGACGTTAGGCTGGTAGTCCGGGGGCTTGCTTTAACGCTGTTCCAGGTGAATACTTCGTTGTACAACTACACTTCTGTCGCCCCTGCACGCCGCTGGCGTGTGTTGCGTGCGTGTGCGAGTGCGGGGCATCTGTCCGGTCGTTTTCTCGGCTTTCTCGGTTTTTTTCTCGACTCTGATCTTTAGAGCGAAAGGTTTTTCTTTTTTTTTTGTTCGGTGATCACGCCCCTTGCGGATCGTAGTCGACGTTCGTCTCCGGGACGCGGCGGAATGTGCCGTCGGGCTTTTCGACGGTGATGGTGCGGTCTTCGTCGTGCATGTCGTAGACCCAGCCTGAGTGGTAGCGCCCGCCTGACAGGGCGACTACAGGTTCACCGACCGCGAAACGCGCGTCTTCCCACTCGGAGGTGCGGACACGGTACGGCCGGATGTCGCGCGCGAGGTAGCCCTCGCTGCGGCTGCCGTCGTCCCAGTAGATCTCGTACCCTTGCATGTTGTTACCACCCTGGACGGTCGCCGGGTACCACTCTCCGTCGAAGAAGCCCTCGACCTTCTCGCCCGGCTTGAACACGGCCGTTCTTTTCGCCCGCTCGCGCTCTTCATCCTCCCTTTCGGCTCGCTCCCTCGCCTCTCTCTCTGCCTTGTCTTCTTTGTACGGAGACGAGTTGTACCCTTTGTTGGAGTAGTACGGCTGTTCCTTGTACGCATCCCTCGACCTGTTGCCTCCGTTCTTCTTCTTCTCCTGCTTGTTGCACCACCAGAGGAGGAGGAGGAGGCAGCAGAGCAGGAGCACGAGCAGCACGATGAGCCAGAACCAGATGAACTCCTCGTAGAACTCAGAGTCGTCATCGGAAGGCGGCACAGGTGTCACCGGGGGGAGCACCAGGTTCAGCGGCGGCCCGGTTAAGAAACTGATGAGTCGGGTCGAGCTTTGGGCGAAAGCGTCAACGGCCATCAACCGGTTGTGGGCCTCATCGCGCCGGACACTGAGGACGACAGCATTATTCACGAGACCCGCGTCGACGAGAATGTACTCGATGTACGTCTCGTCGTTTCCGTTCTGCAGCGCCAGCGCGGCTCGTTCGAACGTGGCTTCGTCGTCTCCAACAGTCTGCTCTCGCTGCCCGAACAAGCCCTTCGTGTTGTAATACCGGCAGGCGTTGGCGACGAAGAAGTTGTAGCTCCGTGCCGGGCACTGCATATTGGGACAGACGTCTTCGGGGCACTCGAAGCTCAACCGCGGCGTCAGATCAAGGCCCTGAAGCTTGTTCATGATGGTGGCGCGGGTGCCCCCATTAACGAAGTCAAAGGTGTCGTAGGTCTCCGCGATGATCTGCCGGTAGGTATGCAGCGTCGCGTCGGCATCCTGGACAAGGCACGCCACCAGCAGCAGCGGTAAAGCGGCCCGCATGGTCCCAGTTTGAACCGTTTTATTTGGGGTGTGAAAAGTTCGCTTTTCTTGTCTGCCCGGGAAGAGGTGTGTTAACGTGTTCTGCGTTGGTTTGAGGATCATACAAACACTTGGCGTTCACCGTGAGTACACGAGTACGTACTGACGAATCTCTCGAGTCGAAGTCGTTGGAGTTCTTGACATGGAGCAAATCATCCGCCCCAGAAGCCAGAAGAGGCGCTGGACCCACGAACCACGCACATACCTTGTGGTCCCCGGGCCTATTATTCGCGGCTGTCTGACTCACTTTGAGAAAGATTTCACTTTTCCGGTGTTGACGCTCGCCCAAACGCTCTCAGTTTGCACCTCTAAACAAACTGAGAGTCTACCACAAGCAACCGTCTAAAAGCGCTGAATCTTGTACTTCTGAAAAACGCGTTCAAAGAGTACAGGGTTTCGAAGGCTTCAAACTTCATGTTTTCGGGAGTGGGATGGAAGTGTTGCCGGCGTCTCTGGCTGTCTTGACATCTTCTTCCTCGCCCCGCGTCGACGAGAGGCGTATTGCGCACTCTGCGTGGTTTCGGCCATCGTCGACAGACTCTACCAACGATTGGCCGCAACCAGCGCAGTGCCATCGGTAAACGGCGAGGTTTTTTTTGGGCAATGGATATCTCCGCGGGGGGGTTTTACCGGGTCGGACCTGTTAGCAGTCACGCGCAGGCCAGTCCCGCGTCGCTGTGAGAGAATTGTCAAAACGGGGTTGTGCCTGGAGGCTTTTCGTGTTATTCAGCAGATGCTTTGAGCTATCTTGGGGGATCGCGCTTTCGTTCGTTTCTGGCTTCGGCCGTTGTACAGAGCCCGTACGTATGTGGTAGGCTCTCCTCAGCCCGGTTGTCGTATAACGGTCCAGCCGTATACCGACGCGTCCTGGTTCTTTAGAGTGAAACTTCGCTTGAAACTCCGGGGTATTAAAGTCTCCGGTGACCTTGGTTGTTGGTCATTCGTGGTTTCGGCCATTATCCACATACCTTACTTACGGTAGGCCGTCCTCAGTGTGGTGGCGCAGTAGTCTTTCAGAGGGTTCTCTGTTGTTCGCGTAGGTTTACGAGGCAAGCTGGGAAGAAAGCGGGAAGCTGGAACTTCTTTTCAGTTCCGATCAATGAAAATGGTGCAACGACTACAACAAGACATTCATATTGAATGCCGGCGAAATGGTCACGCAAAGGGCGAGGCGCTATTCAAAACGATTGTTTGCAAGAAAACTCAACCAGTTCGCAGCTCAATTGGGCGGCGCACGGTGGCACTCCTCGATGGGGCGAGGCAGACAGGAGCGCACAACGTCACGCGACGGCCCCGAATTGTCATAAATGGGGGTGGAATCTTGGTTGAGTGTTTGGAGCAACGCGTTTCATGCGAGTTTGATGCAAGCAGCCTATTCCGAAGTAATATGAAAATGAGTGTTTGAGCCAATTCACCTACCCCCTGATCGAGTGTAATCGAGCGTAATCGAGTGTAATCGAGTGTAATCGAGTGTAATCGAGCGTAATAGAGTGTAGTAGAGTGTAGTAGAGCGTTGTAGAGTGTGATCGAGATTGACACTAGTATTTTGGGTTCGACCACTGATGGACCCCTGACTGGCCCATGGGCGACCATGTTGACCACTGTCTGGCCCAAGACGTGCCAAGCATAAGCATACGAGGGACGGAAACCGCAGGCAAGTGGGCGATGTGCATATGAGACCGGAAGCTCTCGAGATGAAGATGTTCTAAATCATGGCAGCAAGCACGGGGACTGCAGGCGGGTTGGTGGCGAAAAGGGACAGAAAGATCTTCGAGCGACTGTGAGCAGCCTAGCAAGACGGGATGATGAATGATGAAGAAGCGCTAAGTGATCGCAAAGGTCCTTGTCTGGCGACCGACCTTCCTTGAAAGGAAGGTCGGTAGCCAGACATTTTTGTCAGCAAGGTGCAGGCGATGCACGGGCTCCATGATGACCTCGTCAACGGCCCCACAGGCGTACACTCACTAGCCGTCGTGAAGAGGCCTCTGTCTGTAACCATCTTTTTCATCCTTGGGAGCAGTGCATCGCCAGGGAGATCGAACCCCAAGGCAAGGAGCGACTCTTGCAGCTTCTGAAAGTAATCCAGCACGTACTGGAGATACTTGGTTGTCGTTGCTGGATCCTTCTGCCACACAAGTGCTGCAAACACAAGCCGCATCCTCCATCTCTGCTCCATCGTGTCCAGGTACGAGAACGTCAGGCAGAGGATATCTTTGCTCCCCGGAAGCTCTCCTGCATCCCCGGCAATGACGAAGTCACCACCCCCAAGCCGGAGCAGAAACTCCATGTCACCGAGGACAAGGTGCCTACCGAGCGCTCGGCGAACACCCTATCGCCTGGAACTGGCCCGCACGGAATGCCTAAAGGCTCAAGTACTAACTGCGCTAAATTTAATATATGCGAGCTATTGTGGTACTCATTTGCATGCAAATGACTCCCCACTGACGCAACAAGAAGACGCCGATGCTCTATCGAATCACGCGATGGATGAGGTTCAGAGACGAGCGACAGCCGAGTATCGGGACTCGGCGACCGCGAAATCGTACGCGATGAAGAGCGCGATGCGACGGCTGACGAGTATCGTGCAGACGCCGATTCACCCGGCGCTTGAGATGCAAGTCAACGTCCTGACGTCTCTCGGAGGCGGGAACATGGCCGGACTCAACAAGAGACCACAAATAGCAAACCAGCAGGCGTTTGAAGCTGTGATGCGCGCCTACGAAGCCGCCGCACGAGAGCAGACGGCGAAGTAGGCCGGCGACAAGGTGCGAGCCGTACCGCAGGCTGGGCTCCGCAAAGCTGCAACACTGAATGGCAGTTTTCGACCGCAGACGCATTACCCGTCGGGATGGGAGCGCAAGCAGGCTCGATGGAATCACGAAGTCAAGCAGGAGAGACGAACTGCGCAGACTGAGCGCAAGACGTGCACCAAGGGCAGACCAGGACGTTGGGACCGTGCGAAGTCGAAGAAGGAGTCCAAAAGCGAAGCAACAACACCAACGCGGAAACGCAACTCGAAGGCAGCCAAGCGGGCCTCCAGTGAAGTAACGAAGCTCATCCGAGTGTCCGATGAAACCCCTTGTCAATACCACCCAACGACTGCGACGCGCGTGCGAAATGTCGGACGCTAGCGTCTGTCAAGAGCATGCGTGACTCAGCCGTGTTTTAAAGGTGAGATGAGAGGCACCGGCTCACTCTGTCAAAGGACTATACTAACGCAACAAGAAGACGAGCTAATGCGAGATAGTGGTACCCGAGCCCGTACGCACTCGACAACCTGCTTCCGTGAGTCAGCCCGAGCTTCCTGGTCTCCAGCTACACTGCCTGTCGCGGTCATTTTTTCAGACTAATATTCTTGTTTTTATTCCAATTTCAATATCCTGTCATCAGCACCTTTTTAGCCCCGGAAGAAGGTGCGTTAGTGGGCCCGTTGAACCGGCCTATCAAGATTGGCTGAGTGTCACGCCTTTAATCAATTACTGCAGTACCCCCCCAATTCACCCAAATGTTGATCGAGTGTAATCGAGCGTAATCGAGCATAATCGAGTGTAATCGAGTGTAATCGACGCGTAATCGAGCTAAAGTCACTTTCAGGGGGGCTAGGTGAATTGGCTCAGTGTTAATGAAAAAAGCACAAATAATTGGGGGGGAAACGTGTGTTGTGTGGATACTGTACATCCCCGAATTGGAACCAAAAACCCATGGATTCAGGGGGGCCTCTTCGTAAGGCTGCACCGTTACAAAGATTGACGGGATGCAACGGTGTACGCGGCTTAACTCGATCATCAGCAATAACAACACCGGGCGGCAAAAGGGCTTACTTTTCCAAGTAGGCCCTTTTCTTCAGGTCCAGGTTTCCCTTTCCGCTTGGTTCGTGGAAAATGCACTGTACGGTAGTTCGAAACAGCTGCTTGTGGCGAGCTTCTCATCTCCACAGGGATTGCGTGCTTGAAGTGTAAGGGAGCGTGAAACTACTACTGGCGTGAATGGACGACAGCGCGGCGAAAAGGCAAGATGCCCGCTGCGCTCAAGATGTCGAGGGCGGAAGTCTTTGTTTAGTGTTTGGGCAGAATCTGGCTACTCCTATGTGCTTGATGTTCGTCACCAAGTCTTCTTCGCAGGAAGGCAGTGGTTTGTTTTCCTTTTTTCCACTGTTCACGGGGAAGCATTTGCTTACTGGGAATAATCGTAGTTTAGGGAGGGTTTATGAGCCAATTCACCCACCCCCTGATCGAGCGTAATCGAGTGTAATATTTTTTTTTTTTTTTTTTTTTTTTTTTTTTTGGGTTAATCGAGTGTAATATAGTGTAATCGAGTGTAGTAGAGTGTAATCGAGTGTAGTAGAGTGTAGTAGAGTGTAGTCGAGCGTTGTAGAGTGTGATCGAAATTGACACTAGTATTTTGGGTTCGACCACTGGTGGACCCCTGGCTGGCCCATGAGCGACCATGTTGACCACTGTCTGGCCCAAGAAGTGCCAAGCACAAGCATACGAGGGACGGAAACCGCAGGTGTGGGCCTTCACCGTGGTGGAGCCAGGCTAGATTCGGGGTGGCGCCCTGGGAGGGACAGGGACGGGGGTAGTCACGCCTTAGTCCCAGGGCCTCTCCCCACCCATCTGTATGTGTTCTCCTGGTCATCGCTACCGCGCTGACCTTTCCCTCAAAGCCCGCTGCCCACTGCCCTACAAGAGACATGCTTTGCACTCTCTGAATGCCCATTGACTGTGCTCCGCTTCAGCCGACTGCTTTGGAAGAGGTACTGTGCTCCGTTTGGTGCCGACTGCCCTGCCAGAGACGTGCTTGCAGACAGAGGTCGGCCGCCGCTACTTTGGTTTTCTCTCGCGTCTTCCCAGCTCCGCCACCTTCCCAGAGGCTTGGGGAGAGCCACGTGCTCCGGCTGTAAGGGACGAGACCGAGGTGCGACGCTGGCCCCGGTCGCAATCTGTATGTGCCGGCCCGGCCCGATTAGGCCTTTGGAGTACCGCGTGAATGGCGCGATTGGGCCCACGCGCATGCAGCCTGTCTGCTCGCAGTCACGCCGGCCGGCCCGCAACCGCAACCACATTCGCTTGTGCCCACACACCAGCTCTTCTTATCGAGCTAGCGATCCAGCTAAGGAGCACAACCGAGGATCCGAGGCGGAATCATGCCCCACAGTGGCCGCACGAGAGCAGACAGCGATGAAGGCCGCAGGGACAGGGTGTGTCAGCCACAATAACGGCAGGTTCCTCCCGCAGACGCACTACCCATCGGAATGTGACAGCGCAAGTAGGCTCGATGGAAGCACGAAGTGAAGCAGGATAGACGAGCTACGGAGACGAGACGAGTCGTGTACCAGGGGCAGGCCGGGACGATGAACCGCATGAAGCCGAAGAAAAAGTTCAAGAACGAAGCAACACCACAAGCCGCGTGCAGCCAAGCAGACCTCCCGGAACCTACGTGGGCAGTAACGAGGAGCCAACAGATGAGTGTCCACTGAACCCCCTTGTCAATACCCCCAACGACTATGGCACGAATTGCGCAATGCCAGACGGTAGCGTCTGACAATGGCATGCGTGACATTGCAGTGCCTAAAGGTGAGATTAGCCTCCGTTTTCAACCGCCTTGTTGTCGCCAGGGAGATCGAACCCACAAACAGAAACTTGACATCTTCGAGGACAGGGTGTCTGCCAAGCGCTTGCCCTATCGCCTGGAACTGCCCCGCAGGGAATGCCAAAAGGCTCGAGTATTAGCTGCGCTAAATTGCAAAGGTTGCTAATACGGGAAAACGGGTACCCGAGCCCCTATGCACTCGACAACCTGCTTCCACAAGTCAGTCCGAACTTCCTCGTCCCCTGCTGGCTACATCCTTTTTTCAGACGAATATGCTTCTCTTTGTTCGATATTCGATGATCGTGCTATCAGCATCTTTAGCCCCAGAAGAAGGCTCGATAATAGACACGTTGCATCAGCTAATCAGGATTGGCTGAGTGCTGTGTGTTTAATCAATTGTTACAGTACCCCCCCAATTCACCAAAAGCTGATCGATTGTAATCGATCGTAATCGAGTGTAATCGAGTGTAATCGACGCGTAATCGAGTGTAATCGAGCTCAAGTCGCTTTCAGGGGGGGTAGGTGAATTGGCTCAACGTTTATGTGTAGGCGGGACACTGCATATGGCATCGAGTCTTCTTCGAAGAAATTGAAAAGGGAGGTCGGGAGTGTAAGACTCCGCAAATAGGGTATGAACCCTTGAGGGGCTAGCCCTCTTTATTTTTTCACCGCGGTACCAGGGAAAGCCTGCTACACGGGGGCCAAGCTTCACGTGTTCGGCGGTACTGCAGAGCCACGGGCCTACGGGTCAAGTGGCTACCGATATCCCAAACTAAAGCATCAAGGCTTGGCGCACCTTGCGGCTTGGCGCTCGCGCTGATCACAAGCTCGTCGAGACCGCAGGGCAGAGCCGACGGGGTTGTAGCATTGTGCTGCCTCCGAATCAAGCGTTGCAAGCTGTGGTTGACCGCCACGTTCCTGGACCAGGAGCGGCCTTTTTAGAGTTAAAGTTTTTCTGCTAGCCATTGCTCTGCCAAATGTGAGAACACGGGTCTCAGGACCCTGGTGCCATGCTGCATGAAATCTTGTGGTTATCATGTATGGGAAGACGGTCGGATACACGAGGCACGTTGCATACACGGTGAGGTCCCAAAAGCGGGTGTGGTGCACACTGTTGAGAAGAGGCGTTTTGGAAATCTGAAAAAAGACAGGCGCTTCCGTTTGTTTGGAGTTATAGTTCGCTCGAGAATCCGGGACTCTAGAGTCCTCTGTTTGTGCGTGCCGGTTGATCGGGGTTCCCTCTGTAGGTAAGGAATTCTGATCAACCATCAAAACACGCTGCCTACGTCATTTTAGCCTGCCCAACACATAGAACGGCTCGTTTTCTTAGTGGGCCAGTAGAGGCCATGTGTTGCTTTTACACGGAGGGATCGCGGAAGGATGTTCAGGAAACGGCCGCAGAGCGAACCCTTGAAAGGTCGCGTTCGGTTCTTCTTCGTGAGCATCGCTCGGTACTCTCGGAGGACACCCGCGTGAGGGATACTGAGCGTGCCTTGCATCAGTCGTACTACGGCACGTCTCGAGGTGTACCATGGTGAGGTACACCTGGTAAAGAAACGCGTGGTTTTGTTGAAGAAATGCGTAGTTTTGGTTCATTCTTTTGCTTTTCGTTGTCGACAACATTATTCACTTTCAGCGTCTTTTCATGCCTTTTAGCGTTTATTGTGGTTTAGAGGTTCGGTGTTTTAGGGTCTCCGGTTGACCATTGAGGCTTTTAGTGACGGTATTTTGGGTTTTCTTTCTTTACCATGGATTTTCTGGACTTTATGGTGCCATAGAGTTGTCGTCCTCTCTGTATGCCGCCCACGTCATGTTCGTTAGCATTGAGTTCTAGCGTTATTTGTGGATTAGAAGGTCGGTATTTTAAAGTCTCCGGTTGACCGTAGAGGCTTGAGTATGGCGGGGGGTTGAGAAAAGTGAGTTTCGGGTGTTGTGTCACTCCGTTGTGAAACCTTGTGAAGTCCCCTAACGCGTTTAGGGGGTGCTTGAGATTGGGTAGGGTGTGGTCGTTCTGCTACGGCGTGAAAAGCCAGGAAGTTTCGACGCTAATCTTCGACTCTTGATTAAGTTCACCGGGTTGCGTGCTCGTCAGGAAGATCCCGGTGCCTGGCTTTTCTTCTGGGTGGTTTCGTGTTGATCGGCGGCTGTGTGTTACGAGGCACGGATTAGGGGAAAAAAAGGAAAAAGAAATGGGGGAGAAAAAGAAGGGGAGAGGGGAAGTTGGGGTTTTGAGGGTTGTCCTCGGGGTACGGGGGGGGTGGTTGGAGGGTTTGAGTGACAGAGGTTACGCTTGCGCTGTTCGCATGAAGGCTCGTTGGCTCGAAGAAGTGGAAGTAGCGTAGGTTATTGTTCGATGTTATTCTTACAGTCGTAAGATGTGATAAAAAAAAATTATTTTAAAGCCTTATTTGACTGTTTGTTGTCCTCCACAGTCGGGGTTCTCTAGCTGCACGAGGCAGCCGTGGATGATGAAATTAAGTTCCTCGCTTACTTTGCTTATTCTTTTTCGTAGCCTTGAGCGTGTGCGATACCGCTGGGTTTCTCTTGCATTTTGAGATATGGTGGCGTAGACTTTTGAAGCGCGCTTTCCCTGCGGTCCGTCCGTCGTTGTTGCAGTATGGGCATTTGCGTTTTCCGAGGGCTTTCTGTGCCGCCTTTCGTACTGGGCTTGTTGCTAGAGTCATCTCTTTGCAGTGAAGCATGTGTGTACGGAGGCCTTTGGCGCCTATGAACTTGTTGCCTGCGTCCGTGGTAGTTGCTTTGCAGGCTGGGCATGCCCAAATCAGCGTTCCTTCATGTTGTGTTTCTTCGGATGAGGTCTCGTCGTCTGAGGTAGGGGTGTCCCCTCGCAGTTCTTCGAGCAGTTCGAGTGTTTGTGTAGGGTCCGTGTCGGTGAGGTCTTCTTTCGTGTACAGGAACATGTACGTGGCGTTGTCTGTGTACGTAGGTTCCCGGGAGTGTGAGGTGGTTTCGTTGTTGTTCGTAGTCCGGAATGTTGAGGGTGGGGATCAGCTGCCACCGGGGTTCGATTTTCGTTTGCGAACTCGTTCCGTCTAAGACACAGTAGTAATGTGTCTTGTGCTGCTCGGATACTGATTTGCGTTTCTGCTGTCTTTGTCTTTTTGCACTTGTCACATCTGTAATCTTTGGGGGTGCTTTTCTTGCAGAAACTGTCCAGACATCCTTGAGCGGTGCTGGCCTGTATTGCGAGGATTATCATGCTGTAGGGTTGATCTTCTGTTTTGATGTAGCCGCAGTTGTTGCAATGGATTGTTGTCGTCTGTAGGTGTAATAATTCGTTGAAGGCGTCGCTGCAGTTTGGTTGGCACGTGCGGTGTTCTTCGTTTTCGTTCGCTATCGCAGCGAGTAGTTGAAGCAAGGCTTCTTCTAGGTCGTGTTGTTCTCCGTCGCCGAGGTGTGTGTCCATGTGCTCGAAGAGTCTTTGGACGACGTTTTGGGTTTTCCTGCCGCTTATCCATTCGTTCACGTCTTGGGTGCATGGGCCTGTTTGGTGTTGTGGACAGTCGGTGTACTTGCGTATTTGATTTGACAAGTGTGTCGCTGCTATGAGGTTTAGCGACGCTTGCAGGAAGCAAGAGTTTCTTGTCGTGTATTTGCGAAGTTGCTGTGGGTGTTTCCGCTTCGTTTTGGCTGCTACTGCTGCGGCGATGGTGATGGTTGCAACGAGGCTGGCTACTCGTTCCGTGACGGTTAATTCGTGTGAGGGTTGTGATGGAGAGTCAACGGAGGATGGTGATTCGCTCGGTAAGTAGGCTGGGAAGAAGTTAGTTGGCCTGTGTTTGCCGGCGTATTCCGGTTCGTTGATGCGTGGTTGGCGTGTTTTGTGTCGGGCTATGCAGAATCCAAGGAACGGCTTGAGCTGGCTGTGGAGTCGTGGCAGGTTGCAGAATTCTTCTGTGAGCCATGCGTTCCAGGGTGCGTATAGTACCCGTGGGTTGTGACCTCTGTCGATCATGGCATATACGCTTCTCTGAATTTCTACACGCAGGTCTTGTAGGTGGTTCGTTTGTCGGATTGCTCGTATCAGCGCGCCCTTGAATATCCCGCTCGCTTGCGCTTTGGGAGCCGTTGTGAGGTGGTGGGTATAGCGGGTTCCGTAGTTTTTCGGTTGTATTGTGAGGCGGATGTGCGGTGCGTGGGGAGGATCCGGACGTTCGACGCGTATCCGGACTCCGAGAAATACTACGTCGTCGTGTGCTGTAGTTGTGTTTTTGTACCGCATGTTGTAAAGGTGCTGCGGTGGTGGTGTGGTCCCGAAGTTGAGGAAGTCGTCGATGAAGCGGTAGGTGTGTGCGTGTGCCTTCGCTTCTTCGATCTTTCCTTCATCTACGAGGCTGTCTACGTATGCTTTCTCGATCCGATAGCAGAAAAGGTTTGCTATATCCGAGCTAGCATTACCGCCCATAGGTATGCCGTCGGTCTGCCTGAGTACTTGATCGCCTTGTGCTATGTAGCTGTTACCGATAATGATTGCAAGTAGTTCTTTGACTGCTTCTCTGGAGTATGCGCGCTTCGTGTCGTTCGTCTGCCGACTGAAGGTGAAGGTTTTCTTGCCTTTCTGTTTCGCTCCACGTGTTAGGTTAGGGTTGCCGTTCTGTTCTTCGAATTCGAAAGCTTCTTCGATCGCTTCGCATACTTCTTCCACTATCTTGTCCTGAGGTAGCCTTGTGTACATGTCCTCGAAGTCGTGTGTAGTTGGGATTTTGTATCGGAGGCGGGTGAGGTTCTGCTTTATGTGCAGGGTGATGTCGTCTGGTCCTTCTGTAAACCATACACGTTTGATTCCTGTACGGCGGAAGTTGAGTTCGTCTTTTCGTTTGAGGGCTTTCATCACGCTTTTCAATAGGCCCGATAGTTCGAGGTGGGCATTTGTGAGGGTTGCTTTGGGTGCCTCGCGTTTTGTGTTGCGGTGCTTTTTGCTTTTTTCTGCGGCAACACCGGCTATCCAACGGAAAGATGGTTCTGCTTTGTGTAATTTTATGGAGCCGTAGAGGTGTGGTAGTCCCTTGTGGAACGGTAGGTCGAGCTCTGCCATTATACGTTTGTGGTTGCTCTCTACTTCCGTTTTTGTGATCGTTTGTTTCTCGTATGTTTCGTTTGCGTCGAGTTGTTGCCGTAGCGCGTGTGTGTATTGGGCTTTGCAACAGTATCCAAAATCGTGCGTTAATTTTCATGGACTTAAAAAAAGTTCTTTAAGTCCATGAACCACATGGATTAGCATGCACTAGCATTGAGTTCTTTTGAGTACATGAACCATGTCTCAGCAGCGGTTGCCGAATCATGCCGTAGCACCGTCCTTTCGCGTTTTCGCGTAATACACTAGTGTTTTTTTGGGGGCGGGGGTCTGAGACCCCCCAATTCCACGCGTGTATCGTTGTATTACAAATTGAACTCAATTGTAATTGGCCCCCCCCAGTAGCCACCTCAGTTCTGCGCGAGCTTGGTGAGGAGGTGGAACGTGTTTACAGCATGGCACAGCTGCAGGTTGCTGGGAAAGTGCTCTTCGAACCAAGGCGCGCTGCCGACGTCCAAGTCCTGGTACCCGATGTAGTCCTTGAGGGACTCTGTATCAGGGAAGGCGACATCGGCCTCGCTCAAAGCCCCCACCAGCAGCTCTCTGAGGGCCGCAGCGACGTGGCTGTGCTCCAAAGAGTGGAACGCCCGCCGAATGGCGAGTTCCCCCTCTTCGCTCAAAGGTTGCGCGTACCTCCGGGAGACCCGGTGCAGCGCTCCTTCGCCACTTTGCAGGGCTTCTACGAACAGGTACAAGGCCTTCAGATGCCTGACTTCGCCGTACTTCGCAACAGAGGAGGTCATCGACAACGTGATGTCGCCGCCGCGGCCCAAGAAGTCTTTGAACAGAGCCGTGAGCGGTGTGCGTGGCGGGATGTTGGCGCCGACAGCCGCTGTGAAGTTGATGCCGTCCTCCAGCAGTCGGAGCATGCGCGCGGCGTCGTGCTGCGTGTCGAGCTCGGTGGCCAGGACCTCTTCGACCCCTGCGGGAAGAGACGAGGACTGGTCGAGGCCGGACAGCGCGGCCAGCACGCCTCGTTGCCGGACTTCGCCGCTGTACTCGAAGTGCGCCAGTTGCATGCGAACCGGCAACTTCCCTTTGAAAACCCGGGCCGCAAGCTCTTTCTCGATGGCGTCGTAGTCGTACGAGTCGTCCCGCTGGAACCGGAACAGCAGCGGCAGGAGGTCGCGCTTGTGGTCGTAGTCGATGATCATCCGCCGGACGACGCTCGGCGCCGTCTTGTGCGAGATGCTGCGGACGCTCGCGTCGTCGGCTTCGAGGTTGGTGAGCCTCGTGACGACCGCGTTGTGCGCCCGCTGCAGCAAGCCGGCGAGCTGGATGGAGCAGGCACCCGGGGCGTCGACGGCGCCGGGGATCATCGAAGGGAGGGAGAAGGACAGCGGCGCGTCCGGCGTCAGCGGCGTGTTGGCTTGCGGGTCTCCGCCGAGGTCGACCCGCCCGCCGGGGCCGAGGAACGGGTTTTCCTGGCACTCGTACAGATTCGGCAGGAGCGGCATCACGTCGTTGAAGACGCGGCAGTACCGGCCGAGCGCAGAGAGGGCATGCTCCCGCTGCAGGCCCTCCGGCACGCACTGCTCGACGAAAGCGCGGGCCGGCCACTCGGCGGCGCGCTGCTTCGTCAGCGGCGTCCTCGCGAGCGCGCCGAACAGCACCCGGTGCCACTCCAGGATGTCCGGCAGCCCTCGCAGCAGCGGCAGCACGCGCGCGTTGTCGGCGACGGCCTGCAGCAGCGGGTGCTGCGCGCTGAGCGGCGGCGCCGAGACCCGCTCCAAAACCGCGGGCAGGCTGACCTGCGCCGCCGGCGCCCACGCGCCCGGCGGTCCGCCGCCGCCGCCAAAAATGTCCGCGTACAGGTCGCCAGACAGCACGCGCGACGAGAGCGAGGCGACGTCTTCGGCGGGCAGCCGCAGCGGCACGTGGAGCTGGCGAGCGATGAGGCCGTTCATGACGGCCTCCGTCCCCATGAGGCCCGTGCCGTTGTCGAGCCGGCTATACGGAGCCGGCGTATGGGAAAGGGCGAGGATGATGTTGCACATGGAGAGCCGCAGGTTGTCCGAGCTCTGGCACAGGACCTTCGACAGGCACGACAGCGACCTGACGCACTCGCCGATGACTGTTCCGGTGTTGAGGCGCGGGTGGAGGCCGCTGACTTGCTTGGAGTTGACGGACGCGACCCCCAGCGCCAAATTGAACAGCAGCCGCAGCACCGGCAGCGTCGCGGCGTGCATCGTGCCCTTGGGGCGGAACGGGATTTCGCACCCGAACACATACCCTTTTTCCATGCCCCCGTTCCCTAGGAGCTCCGTAGTGGTCCCCAGCCTCTTGTTCCCTGGAAGCGGCACGTGCGCATGCCCGCCGACCCGCGAGGAGCACCCGGGGTGCGCGCACGTCGACGATTGCATCGGCAATCCGCACTCGCCGACGCTGTACAAATGGCCGTTGGCGCATGTGTACCACGTCACGAACGAGCTCTGCGCGACAACCAGCATCGACGTCGTCGTGGTGTCGGGGGCGGCGAAACCCGGGATGAACGTCGTCGCGAAGCTGCGAGGCTGGGTGGCCGCGGTGTGGATGTAGTGGTCCTTCAGCTTCGGCGCAACGAACGCGACCTGGAACATCAGGTCGAACACGATGTCCAGGCACGTTTCGATGGATGGGTGCGGCGGCAGGGCGTGGCGCGGGATCGACTTTCGGTACTCGGTCATCCGCGACACGAAGCGGAAGGCGGAATCGTGGGGTAGGAAGAATTCCAGGGCGGATCGGGTGAAGGCCGGGGTCGCGGCAAAGCCGCTTCCGGCCATTTGCGCCAGCTCGAGGTCGGCCAAGAGGCAGCAGACATCGGCGGCCGTGAACTTTTGCAGGACGGCTCCGACGTCGCCGGGCTTGGTCGTCCCGCTTTTGATGGCCCGCGTGGCAGCCTGCTTCAACTGGACGAACAGTTTCTCGGAGCTCGCGGCGAGGACCGCCGTGCTGGTGACGTGGTCCCGCGAGTTCGACGCGAGGAGGCGGTCGTACGCTACGAAGAAGTTGCACTCCCGGCTGAGCTTCAAAAACGCGTCGACGTCGGCTTCTCCGCCCAGCTGCCGCAGCCGCCGCAGCACGAACAGCCCGGCTTGCGGCTGCTGCAGCAGCGACTTCTCGCTCTGCGTGAGCTGGATGCACTCGGATCCGGAGCCGCCGTCCACAATGTACCCGCGAATCATGTCGACGAAGCGGTGGAGGGCCCTGCGGGCCTTCGCGATCGCTTGGATGTACCGCAGATCGACCGCCTTCGCCGGGGTTCCGACGAGTTTGACGTCGGACGGGATCAGCTCGCCGCAGCGTTCGCCGTGCACCGCCTCCAAGTAGCTGGCGACAAGGCTGCCGAAGGCGTGCACCTCTGCCTCCGGCAGCCGTAGCCGCGCCGCCCTGTCGGCGACGGCCTGCAGCGGGTGGGCTTCGAGCAGGGCGTGCAGCAGCCCGCGGCGGGTCCTTCCGGCCGCCGGGCCGAGGCCCAGGGCCGCCGACCGGCCGCCGGCGCACAGGCGGACCAGCTCGTCCTCGATCGGGTCGCGCGCCGGGAGCGCGAACTCGCGCGCGAAGGTCACGAAAAAGGAGGCAATCCCCTCCTCAGGCACCGGGTTCCCCGGCGACAGGCCGCCTAGGAACGCAAGCAGTGCTTCGGCCGTCAGCGGCATCGTTTTAAACGCGTCAACGCACGCCGGCACGCTATCGTCGAGCTGGGGGTAGGATTGCAGGAGGTCGGAGATGAAGGCGGCGATCAGGCGGAGGCGCGTGACGTCGTAGCCGAGGGCTTCGCAGTCGAGTGCCAGCGTCGGGTGCAGCGCATGGGCCCACTGCACCTTACCCTGCAAGGTCGCTGCGGCAAGCTGCCGCAGCGCCGCGATTTCGGCCGCCTTCGCGGCAGCGGCGCCGGCCTCGCCGAGCGGGACGCCGGCGACGACCTGCAGCACCATCTCCTGCCCGGCCGGCTCCAGCGCCGAGAGCAGCGACGAGAGGTGCAGCAGCCGCGGGGCTTCTTGCCACAGCGCCATGTGCACGCCCAGCGGGCAGTCCAGGGCCCCGGGCACCTTGTGCAGGATGTGCTGGTGCAGCTGCATGGCGGAGTCGGGCGGGAGGCCCTCCACCGGCGTCATCAGCGTGGACACCGCGTCGTGGAAATACGCGTCTTTCGTGATGTCGCCGCCGCTGTTTTCGTGCATCGCGTCAACAGTATCGTCGCCGTGCATCTTCCGCATCACGTTTTCCAACGCAGCGAACCCAACGCCTTCTTTGGTCAGCGGCTCCTTGAGAGACTCGTGCATGGGAATCAACCGGAAGCTGAAGGGAAACCGCGCGATGAGAGGTCCGGCGGAGCCCGTGTTCTTGACGTCGACGGGGCTCGGCCCGTCGAGTTTGACGACGGTCGCCGCCGCCGACTGGGCGCCGCTGCTCCAGCTGCGGAGCAGGTGGCACCACAAGCTTTTCGTGGCGGCGTCGTACGTCCGCAGGTTGAAGTTGGTGTCCAGGTCTTTGATGACGTGCGCCGCGCACTGCACCAGCAGGGCGTCCGTCGCGACGTGCAGGGACGTGCGCAGCGACCCAGCGCACAGCTCGCCGGTCGCTAGGACCACTTGCCGGTGCAGGCCCTTCCTCGAAGGCTCGCAGTTTTTCTCGAAGATGCTGGCGACCGCGTTTTCGATGTACGCGGCGGCCTCGGGTTCTGCGAGGATCGATAACAACGAGCGGACCCGCTCGTGGAAGGTGTCGACTGTGGTCGCCCAGGGGACGCGGAGCAGCGCGACTATGGTGAGCACGTGCTTTCGCACGGCGGCCATCACGTCAATCTCCCCTGCTGCGATCAGCTCGGAGAGCGGCTGCCGCATGAGGAGCTCGGTTGCGCCGGCCTCGCTGCGCACGTCGTCGACGAACGCGAAGCGCCAGTTCCTGCGGAAGTTCAGATTGAACCGCCGCCGCTTCTGGCTCGTGCTCTGCGGCACGTGCACTAAGAACACGACGACGACCGCGCTCTCGGCGGATTCGACCAGTTTCTCGACAATTCGCAAGGCGTGGTCAATCGTCGGCTGGCTCGACGACACAGGGTCGGTCTGCACCAAGAGGAACTTCGGTCCGCCGCCGCCGCCGCCGCTTCCCAGCGCGCTTTTGACCGCCGACGCGAAGCCGATGCCGCTGGACACTTCGGCCAGCCTCAGGCTGCAGAAGCCGCTTCCGTCGATGCCGGGGAGAAGCTGTTTCGGATCGCCTTGTTCCAACGGGCTGCTCGTGACCACCGTCAGCATCGTGTCCCTCTCATTGGCCTCTCGGCTGCTTTTGAGCATGGTTTCCACCACAGCGGACAGGCTTCCGTGGTCCTTCATGTACCCCGGAGACACTTCCCGCAGTGACTCAGACTGCAGCACCGCCAAGGGCACCGCCAATCTTGCCATTGCCGATTTCATTTCCGCCAGCCCGGTGTCTTTCGGCTGGCTGAACACCAACGACTCTACGGTTCTCTCGCACGAGCAGCTGAAGACTCCGGATGCCGATGGGAAGTCGGTCTCGGACACTACAGCGTCCACCCACTCGGTCAGCTCCTCCACCCTTGCCACTTGCTCGCTGTCCAAGCAGTCCGCAAAGTTCAGAATCTGCTTCTCGAACCTGTTCAGCAGCGGAAGGTCCAGATTCTCATGCGCGTGCGCAGTCTCGGCCACCACTACGATCTTGAACCCATCCTCCACTGGGCAGAGCTGACTCCTTGACCCAATGGCTAACCGAAGCATCTTCTTCTCTTTACCGGTCTCTACGATGGTCCGTGTGACGTACCTCTGGTTGAGAACGTCATACAGCGACTCGTAAATCGCATCGAAGTTGTGGAGAACGACGGTGGTCCCCTGAGCCATGGCAGCCTTCACCCGGTTTACCTGCTGGATCAGATGGAGCGCTTTTGAGTCGTCACGGAAAGTGCCTCCGACCAAGACGTCTGTCGCCGCCTCGTTTAGCAAGCCCGTGTCGAACAACAGCCCAAGACCGGCACCATCTGAGGTGAGCACCATCAGATGCCTCGCGACGGGGTCTGCAAGGCTGCTGGCGATCAACCGCGGGGTCGGCAGCTTGTTGGCGAATAGGATCTTCGGATCGCCGAAGCAGGCAGTTCCGAATACAGCGCACGTCTTTTCGGCCAGCTCGGGGTTGCCAGAGAAATTGCGCATGAGCACGTAAGCGACCAGCGTCGGCAAACCTGCGTACAGACTTCGCCGGCCTTGCACCTCGCTCCACATCTGAACGTCGACGGGATCGTCCGGACGCGAATTTGCCAGTTCGGCATGGGTGACCACGCGGACGGGGACCAGCTTTTTGTTGCCAATGCTTTTGTGGACCGCTTTGACCGAGACCTGCATCGACGGGTCTTCTGCGAAATGAACGCCATCTTCGTCGATGGCGCAGATGGTCAGGTACCGGAGGGAATCGTTCTGTCGCTCGTTGACGAACCGCATCCCTAGCACGACGCAAGCCGGGGGATAAAGCATGTTGAGCTCTCTTTTGAGGAGCTTCACCGTGTGGTAGTAGTCGCGCATGCCGATGAACTCCCTGCCCTTCTGCTGTGTGTACACCTCGTGGTACGCGGCGCTGATGTTTTTCAGCAGCGCGGCCTCCCTTGGCCGCTCGGTGCCGTCTGTCGAGCGCAGGATGTGCTCGCCCGTGATGTGAATGTCGCCGGTGGCTGGCTCGGGCCGGCGCAGGCAAATAGCTCTGTTCATCTTCGCGGCGTCCAGGGTCCAGTTGGACAGCCCGATGATCGCGATGGCCGGGTCCACCAGCATGGCGTGGAGCACCTTCAGCGGCATGTCGGGGCTGTGCTCTGCGAGCCCGATCTCGTCCAGCAGGAGCACGACGATGGTTTTCTGCGCCTTCGTCTGGTAGTTGCACGCAATTTCGAACTGGTGCCGAATTCCAGCAGCACTGGACAGAGGGGAGCACTGGTACGGAATGACGTGCAACGCTGGAAACTTACTCCAGAAGGCACTAGTCGAGTTTGCCCCGCGCAAGTTGCTCGCAAGAACCTGAAGGGTAAGAGTCTTCGACGTCCCAGGCTTGCCGACCACCATGACCGGGACCCGGTTGAAGACGCAGATCATCGTCACGTAGAGGTTCTCCTTCAAAGCCTGGTTCATCGCGATGCCTTCCTCGACCTCTAGTCGGCTGCAAATGGCGGTCATTGTGCTCTTCAGCAAGTCTTCCACGGCGCGTGCACCGTTGAGATGCTGAAACCCCGAGGGCAGGTCTTGGCAGTCGTTTTTCAACGCGTGGCAGATAACGGAGAGCAGCTTGGTGCGCTGACACTCGAGACTGAGGCGGAAGTAGAACACGTGCAGGATCCCGAGCACACAAGGGGACGCCCACGGATGCTGACCTGTGGAGGTGGGCGTTGTGAGAACTCGACACTTGAGAGTGCGTGCGTTTGGAATGCAATGATGGGTACTCGCTCACGCGGGGTATGTGCATGTGGAAAGGCCATCGTGCCTAGCTTTAACTGAAGAACTATTTGCTTCACGCCCGATACTTGGAGTGAGCGTTCCCGTTTTCGTACGCCCCTGCTGCTGCAGAAGGCTCGTCGGGTTGACTTATTGGTTGTCGCTTGAAAAGATACAACTCTTCTCCTGGATCCAACTTGACGGCTACGAGCCTTTTGTTCCATCGTGCGCTTGCTGCACTTCTGAAAAATGCACAAACTCGGAGCGGGTAAACTGCTTCCTGCGGGAATTTGGCGCGTTTGCGTTTTCGATCGACTCGACGCTTGGAACTGTTACGAAGGAACAAGAGGAATCCAAATGGTTAGTTAAACCACAGCCTTTCGCTTCATCACAGCGGTGGCGAGTGATATGTGAATTCTGCCCAGTGCCCCGAATGTCAACGCTGAGAGATCAGGTCAAGCGCGGGTAAACGGCGGGAGTAACTATGACTCTCTTCTGACGCGCATGAGTGGACCAAACCGAAGAAATGCGACGAAATACCTTTGATGTTTTTCGGTCCGTTCTTGTGGAACCACCGCCCGAGCCGCAAGGCGCGCTTGAGGTCTCGCAGGGAAACGGCGCTGACGTCGCCTTCGACGTCCCGAACGAACGACATCGCCCTCACGAGCATGCGCGCGATCGAGCTTTGCGCCGAGCTGTCGTCGACCACGTACGCCGCCGTCATCGACTTCGCGTACCGAGCTTCGATCGCCGGCGTGAGCCCGCCGAAGTCGAATACGAACTCTTGCAAGCGCTGCGGAATGGGGTGCACTCGGTACACCAGGTCCTCCATGGGATCCACGTAGCGGAGGTCCGACCGCTTCGGCGCGGCGTAGCTCAGCCCCGGGGTGGCTTCGTCGACTTCTTTCCGCTTCCGGTACGGGTTCAGCGCAGCCAGCACGTGTATCCGCGGGTCGATCGGGACGCCGCGCAACGACCGGCTCACGATGGCCTCCGTGATCAGCCCCATGTGCGCGCACGTGTTGACCTCGTCCAGGAACACGTAAATCTCGCGCACCCGCTGGAGCGCCTTCGACGCGTCTCTGAAGATGTTGATGATGTCCCGCTGAGTCGTCCCTCCGTGCACGTCGAGAATCAGTAGCTGGGCTCCTAGCCACGCGCACACGTACCGCAGCATGTGCGTCTTCCCGCAGCCGCACTCTCCCATGAGGACCACGGGAACCCCGCACCGCGACCGGACGAAGACAGCGAGGATTTTGAGCAAGATGTCGCCGGTGAGGCAGTACGTGCCGCCAAGCAGCTTCGCGGCGACGTGGGCATCGCGGCTGACGCCCGTCAGCGCGGAGAGCATGCTGTACAGCTCTTTGTTCGGGCAGCCGACCTCGACGTCGTTATTCTCGAGGAACGCGAGCAGGTCCGGGTGCATCCGCTTGATCAGCGCGACCCTGTCGACCCCAAGGCACGACACGCGGTCCGACGACGGCAGCGCGAGGAGAACCTCGTGGTTCGCCTCGTTCCACGTCTTCAAGTCCCCCAGGGGCCCCTCCGTTTTGAACCGGATCCCCTCGCTCTGCAGCGCCGCCTCCAGCTGGTGCGGACTCACCCTTCGCATCTCTCCGATGGTCAGCAGGTCGAACGACAAACCGGAGCGCCACTCGGACGACAGCGGGAGCCCCGCCGGCGCCTTCTCGTCGCAGTCGTCGTCCGCGACACTCCCATGTGACATGCACCAATTCTTCCCGTTCGAAAACACGAAATTCGCGTCGAGGAAGGTCCCCAGTTGGAACACGGGTTGCCCGCCGGACCGGAAGTTGGTGCGCCGGTAGTAGTGCGTGAGGACGCCCATCGCCTCGCCGCCCGCGTTGACCTGCCGCTGCTGGCACCGCAGCCACATGAGCTCGTTGTCGTCGATCCGCTGCTGCCGGGTCGAGAAGTCGGCCGACGTGCGGCAGATGAAGTCGAACGCTTCGCCCCGCAGCCGCGCGGTGTGCGGCAAGCTCATCAGCTTCCACAACGCGGAGCTGTCCTGTTCGAACGCGGACCGCGCCAACCAGAAGCAGACGTCGACGAACGACCAGAAGCGCCACAGCGACACCGGCGGGGTCAGCCCCGCCGCTTTGCAGATGATCCCGAAGGTCTTCTTGCTGGTCTTCGCCGTTTGCACACTACTCGTGAAGGCGGCGTGCGACGGGATGGTCCCTGCATTCTCCTCCACGTAAGCGATGGCCTGCGCTACCCACCGAAGCCGTTCGTACGCGTTGCTGCTCGCCTTCGGCGCAACCGTGCAGCCGTCGTGTCTTCCCGACAAGAACCTGGACCCCATGGCCCCCCTCAAAATCTCCGGGTCGCACACGAAGGTGTCGTCGGTGGCGGAGACGACCTTCGTCGGCAGGCACGAGAGCACCGGGGAATCCATCGCGCCGGGCGCGCACTCAATGGCGATGATGGCGGATTCGTCCAAAAAGAAGCGACGGCCCATCCTCTTGTCGTACAGCGACCGCAGCACCAGCAGCTCGAAGATCAGGACGCCGGCCGTCGCGACGACGCCGTCGGAGAGGTCCAAGTGCAGGACCCAGTCGCCGCCCGGCGCCGCCTGCTGCCGAGCCGCGCCGGTTTCGATCTGCTCGATCAACGCCCCCGACGAAAGATCGCCGTGCAGGGGAACGTGCACGAACGGAAGGTCGCGGTCGCAGAACGCGCGGTGGATGGCGAACGTCTTGCCGGCTCCGGCCACCGGCGACGTGTACACCGAAACGCGCTCTTCGCCGCCGGAGAGGCTCATGCCCAAGCGCTTGATCTCCTCCTTGGACAGCACGGCGAACGCGACGCGCCAGTGCGACAGCTGGCGGACCACGTAGTGCTCGCGGGTGCCGGCGACCAGCAGCAGCGGGTTTTTGGCCCGCGGGACGAGGTCGAGGATGAGGACGACGACCTTGTGGTGCAGGGCCTCCGGAATCTCGTCGATGCCCGCCAAGCAGAAAGGGGTGGCCGGGCCGGGTTCTTTCGTGAGAGCCCACCGGAGGAGGAGGTTCGTGATGAGCTCGAGGGGGGTGGTCTTCGCGACGCAGAGGACCCGCCTCCAGTCCGGGAACACGCCGATCTGCACGTAGTGCGACAGAACCGTTTCGAGGACGGACGTGCCCTCGGAGATGACGAGCCGAACGGCGGAGGACTCGCCCAGGGGGCTGTCGTCGGTCGGCGGCAAGCATTTGTGGTCGATCCGCCGCACGGGGCAGGCAGACCACTCCGCGGGGGCGACGTTCATCATCATGTCGATCTTGCTCACGAAGTCCGCCGACTCGCGGGCCCCGCCCTCCCACACGTCGCTGAGCAGCGCGTCACCTTCCGACGCGGGAGCTGCGGGGAACAGAGTTTGCCGCACTTCCCGAAGCATGCCCGCCGACGACGCGTCGAGATCCGCAGTCGTCGCCGGCTGCTCGGACCCGGGGTCGTCTTCGGGTGCGACGGTGTGCACTAAGGCGAGGCGGAGGAGCTGCCGCAGGGAAGCGGCGTTGAGGCAGGGAAACCGGTACCGGATCTCGGCAACGTCGCCTTCCCAGGCGGCCAGCCGCGCCTCGGCTTCGGTGACCATGGCTCGGATCGCGTCTGGGGACACGCTCAGCGGGATGGCGACCGAGAATTGCTGCGCGGCGGGGTGCCCGGCGACCTTCAGCTTCGCCTGCGCGTCGCAGAGGTCGCGGACCCACATGAACTGCGCCACGAAGCAGCTGATGGTCTCCTGCCCGGACGCGGTGCCGCGGGCGCGGGCAAGTACGACCGAGCTCTGGAAGTCGAGCAGCTCGTCGATGTTCTGCCGCGCGGGGACGCTCTTCCCGGCTGCGCGCCGCACGACGTACGCGAGGTGGATGGCCACCGGCCCCCGGCCCTCGGCGGAGAGCGTCCACCGCGCCTCCCAGCTGGGCTGGTACAGGTTGGCGACGCTGCTCAGCGCCGACATGTCCGTGTCGTGCGACAACAACTCTGCGAGGGGCAGCTGCAGCGGCGCGAGGTCCTCGATGGCCTGCCCAACGGCGTCGGCGGCCTCGGGCTTGATCCCCGACAGGCACTGCGCGACGGCGGCGACCGAGGCCCGCTCGAGGGCCGTGTCGCCGTACAAAAAGGTGCGCAGCGCGGTCCGCACGGAGGACAGCTGGCTCAGCCGCTGCTCGTCCGGATGCCCGGGGCCGGCGCCGTCGTCGACCCAGAGCTCTGGGGGACACTCCATTTCGGGCTTCCCCATCGCCATCTCGATGGCGCTCGAAAAGTTCTGGTCGTCGCTCAGCTCGGAGAGCCAAAAGGCGAAGTCCTTGTGGCCGGCCAAGGCCCGGACGAGAGACGAGGAGACACTCAAGAGCTCGTCGCCGATGCCCCTTGTGTACTCCTCGAGTGGTGAGAAGTCCTTCGCGGTCAGCTGGTTCCATTGCAGCTTTTCCAAATGCAGCGCGAAGCTGTCAAGCAGCGCCATCTGTTCTTCAGCCTGCCCGCGCGTGGCGGAACGGACGTACTCGGACAGGAGCTCGATGTTGATCTTGATCTCTTCTTTCGAGTCTTTCACGCGCATGACCCGCCTCATCTTCTCGATCGTGGAAGTGACGTGGGCTAGGTACCTCGTGTTCACCCTTGTCGTCGGCGGGGGAAACGAAGCACCAACGTCCTCTCCCCCCTCGCTTTCGTCCAGCTGCTTCAGTTCGTACGCCGCCCGCGCGGTCTGCAGGATAGCGAAATTCTCGGTGACGGGGTGGCCGACCAGCGACGCCAGCCTCTCCGCGTTCTCCCTCGTCAGGCACCGGCTGATATCGAGCAACGTCGCGAACGTCACCGTCTCGTCGTCGATGTCGGCGCAGACCCGCCGCAGACGGTCCCGCACCGCGCGCACCACCGCCCCGGCGCCCGCTTCGGTTTCCGTCACGATGGCGCCCGAGCCTCCTGCACCCCCGCCGGGCGGTCTCACGACAGTGTCCCAGACCCACCGGAAGATCGCATTCCCGCTGAGTGCCCTCAGCCACTCGGTGGCCGCCATCACGACCGGGTCCAGGCGGGGCGCCGTGTTCCCGGCGTCGGTGGACTCCGGCATCTGCAGGCACGTCAGAGCTTCTCCGAAGGGCATCGCGTGCCATTCCGCGCGGATCTTCCGGACCTCGGCCTGCAGGGGACCTCCGTCGAAGAAGGAGTCGACCGCCTCCTCAAACGCGTCGAGCCGAGCGACCAACGTGTTGTAGAGAGAGGTTGCGGCCTCTAGGACAGCGGCGCTCTTTTTCACGCCGATCGCGTCCCACACCTGGGCCGTGCTGCTCCGCGCCCGGACCGCCGCGACGACGTCCCTCAGCGGCGCTTCGCGCGTTTGGATCTCGGCGGCCTTCTGCGTGAACACCTTCGCGACGCGGCGGCAGAGGTCTACGAACCCGGCGAAGTTCGCGCCCTCCGCGGCCCGCCGGGCCACGCGCCACGAGAACACCTGCGCCCACACCAGGGCGTCCGACTCCAAAAGCTCGTGGAACGAGAGCTCCTCGCACTGCAAGCACGGCAGTGCTTCCAAACACGACACCAGGCACGCGGAGATGACAGAGCAGTCCAGGTGGGTCCATTCGTCGCCGCCGTTGAAGTCTACCACCGTCAGAAGACGTGTCACGTGGCCCAACGAGAGTCTTTGCGCGATAAAGGAGACGGTGGACACTATCAAGTGTATCACCGGGTCTGGCATGTTTAGACTCCAGTCTTGCTGGTCGTCAACAGAGTCGGGCTGAATCCAGGCGGTGACTCCTGTGCCGACGCCTGTCAAGAAGGTCGCGGCGGCGTTTCCCGTGACCATGGAGCGGAACGACCACGCGGCGAGGGTCGCGACGGCAGCTTTGTCTTCTGCAGAGCCCGCCGGCGGGGGCCCCGCTGCGTGGTAGTCGAACCACAGCTTCACGACGCCCTTGTGCAGCCGTTCGGTGGTCACTTTCTCTTGCTGCGCTGTCTTGGGGATCGCGGCAGCCGCCCAGTGTTCGACCGCCTTCAGGATCTCAGCTGAAGGGGCATGCGTCGGGTCGAGGAGGGGGCCCAGCGTGGCCCGAGAGAAGGCAAAGAACTCGTCGCAGGGAGCGACTCTGAACTCGTCCGACCGCAGCACGGTCACGAACGTGTGGGGGCCGACGAGCATCGGGAACTCGGATTCGAAGTCCGTCAAAGCCGCGAGCATTTTGCGCTGGCTCGCGTCGTCCTGCGGCCAGACGATCCGCGAAATAGCGACGTCGACCGCATCCTGCAAGCTCGCAGTCCGTGTCGCGTCCGAGAGAGCGTGCGGGCAATCGTGCGAGTCGAAGGAGTGCGAGGTGCTGGAGTCCAGCGCGCAGACCTTCTTCTCGATCACTTTGCGGGACACCCACCTGAGGCACTCGATCGTAGGGGCGGCGGCGGCGAAGGAGAGCACCGCCGCCTCCCGCGGGTTCTGCAGCAAACGCAGGCCGTAGTCCTCGTAGGCTGCTGCTTCCGCCTTCTTCCGTCCGTCCAGGAGGCAGAGGCGAGCCGAGCGCACCACGTCCACCAGGCTGGCGCTGTGGACGTTGCTGGCTTTCGAGTTGCGAAGGAGCTCCTCCGTGAGGTCTTCAAGGGCGGCCTGCACCTCTTTGTAGCGCCTGCCCGCTCGCCGGTACTCAGCCGGCGTCGACAGGAGGCGGACCCGGTTGCGCTCGGTGACGTAGAACCCGCCGGAGGCGCACGGGTGCACGCCGGTGACGTTTTCGAAGAGCGCGACGCCGCCGGCTCCGTCCTTGAAGCCCTTCTGCTTGAACCTGCCGACCATCATCTCCGTCTGGACAGTGGCGGCGAAGTGCTGCGTATTGTGGTCGGCCATGATCGTGTAGACGCCCGTCTGCTGGTCATCCGCGAACACGATCCGCGGGATATGGGTCCGTTCGCGGCGCATCCGCTTCTCGAAGGCATCTGCCTCCGCTGCCGAGAGGGTCCGCTTGGAACAAGAGATCTGGTGCTGCACATGGCTCGCGAAGCCCTGCTCCTGGTCGGGCCGCAGCGGAACGTACACGCGATCCATCGCGATGCTCGTCACGGTGAACGGGTGCGTGTACACCGTCTTCACTTTCCGAGTGTCGCAATGAAACGAGCGGATGCTGTTTAAGTCGCTAAAATACAGCACCCCGCCCATGTCGTCGACGGCCAGGGACGCGATGCTCTTCGCTGTCGCCTTCGTCGCGTCCCCGTCCATGCTGCGGTGGCCCGGTTGCACGACGGTCTCGACCGCACCGCCCCGCAGGCCGCCGACGGTCCGCCGCAGGGCTCCGCCGTCGCCGATGTACAGCTCGTGTTTTCCGTTGGCGTGGTTGTGCCTTGTGGCGACGCACTGGATCCCCGCGAACCGGGCGGCGCCTAGCTGGCCGTTCAGGCGGCTGCGGCCCGAGGGGCTGCCGGATACAGTTTGTACGGAGTACGCAAGGTCGGCTTCTTTGTACGTCAGCAGGGCGAGCACCGCGCCCGCGTGCATCGTCACGATCACTTCGCTGTCAGACCACCGGGCCATGGCTCCCGGGGAGTGAACGGATCCCATCAAGGGAAGCGAGCGTAAATACTCCCCCTCCAGCAGTCGGATATTATGCTTCGAACCTTCGGACACCAGTACACCGGCTCCTCCGAGATCCAGCAGGCCGGTAGGCATGCAGCCGACACCCTTGGCGTCGAGGTGGCCGTCTTCGGTTAAGTATGCGGTTCCGATCTTTCCGCGTTTTCCGGCTATCGTGGCGACTCCGGACTCGAAGCTGCCATCGAGGGTGCCCACGTCCGGGCCGTAGGATCGGATCAGGTTGCGGGTGGTCATCTGCAGCGCCGCGCCCTTTTTGACGATCCTCAGAGCATCGCCGGCCAGGTCGAGCTTTTCCTGGAACTTGATCGCCTCCTGCAAAGAGGGGGAGAAAGTCGTTGTGGTCATATTAAAACATCGGGAGGGCGGTATTTTTGTTCGGGTGGCCAGAGTACCACCCTGCTATCCTTCCTTGTTCCATCTGATCACACCGCAGGACTGCAATACCGAGTCACAATGCCTTGACCTTTTTGGACCAGTATCAGGTCTTCTTCCCGAAGTTTTTCGTTGTGGAAATGCTCGAGGGACTGCCTTGTGCTTATTTCGACGGAGGCTAGAGGGGAGAAACAATGCTACAACGTGTGGGCTCTACTACTGCACAGTTACCTCCTTTGAGATTGGAACATTGTTGCGATAGTAAGAAGTCATCGGCATGCCGATGCGTACCACACTATGCCTTTCGCTACGTGACACCGGATGGGTCACTCTTGGCGCGCTTCCGTCGTGTTGCAACCCGCGACGGCTGCAACTGCTGCTGGTAGTTTATGACCGTTGAGATTTCGCAACTGGCAGTCTCCTCAAGTATTTCCTGCAAACCAGGCGCTTATACAACAACAAAAATTAGTTTCGCGCTTTTGTTTGTGCGCAACTAGCGGAACTCACCTGCCTTTGGTAAGCTCCATGTAGTACGCTGCCAACTACTAATTTTTTAGTACCAACAGTGCTTTGTTAACACAAAAAAGGAGCTGTGCGGATCAGTACCTGGATGCCGCCGAGGAGGTCGACTGCCCTGGCACAGCCATCTCGGAGAAACGCCTCCCCGGGCACCGTGCCGCTGCGGCTGCGCTCGACGGCGTTCGCGACGGAGCCCTGAAGCCACACTCGTTCCCTCGCGGCGAGGCTGCGGGCGACCCACAGCCGGTGCAGGACGTTCTCCGCGGTTTTGACGGCTTTGTCCCACGACAGCGCCCGGTCCAGGAACGTCTCCGACCTGTCCAACGCGCCGAACGGCACGTTCGCTGCGGCAGCGACGGTGGACGCGTCGGCAGCCATTTCGCTGGGCACCGTCGGAAGGGTGAAGTCCGGCAAATGGCTCTTTTTCAACGAGTGATCCGGGAGTCCCAGACCGAAGAGCGAATCAACGGTGTCGTCCCGCGCAGCGGCCAGGACCTCGTGCAGCCCGGTGTAGCGGAACGTGCTCACCGACGCCGTTCGATCCAGCTCGTAGATCAGCTTCAGCGGCTTGCGAAAGAAGTACCCCGCCTCGCCCTCCGTCATCGCCGCCGTCACGTCCGTGGCGAACGGCCTCTCGCTGGCCAGCCACAAGAAGTCGGAGAACGGCTTCTGCAGACTGCCTCCGGCGCCTGCCTCGAAAGTCTGCCCCGCGAGCACCAGCAGCGTGATGCGGGCGGAGTCGGCGGCGCCGTACTTCTGGAGAAGCGCCGTGTACGTCGGGACGATGTGCTCCGGCTGCAAGTCGTAGGGAAAAGCCAGCAGGAGCTGGGCGTGGACGGCTTGCAGCGTGTCCGGGCTGTCGTGGAACAAACTCCACAAGCACTGCAGCCACGCGCAGTACGTGCTGTTCACGTCGGCGTCTCGGTAGCACGCGAAGACGCACCGGGCGGTGCCTAGCGACGCCTGGAAGCCTTGGTACTTCCCCTCGATCGAGCACGTGAATGCGAGGTTGCGCGTGCCCTCCACGATGCTGACCGTCGCGTGGTAGCACCCCGACGCCTCGTCGAAGATGAGCTCCGGCGCCGGCGCGTCGGCGTCGGGATCCTTCGGGTGCGGCGCCACCAGCTTCGACACACGGTCCGCGCAAAGCACGAGGGTACACGCCCCCTTCCTGTCGCGGCGCGCGCAGTTGCGGATCGGCCCCGCGCCGTCGCCGGCCGCCTCGGCGAAGGCCGAGATCCTGCGGCTGCCGTCGGGCTTGGCGGGCGACGCGTCGCGGTGGGACTCCATTTTGTTTTGGTGTGCCCTTCGCCCCTGCGATGCTTTCTTTTTTGGTCTCCCTCTTAGAGTGTAAGTTCGCTTGAGATTCCGGGATTCTAGGGTCTCAGTCTACATTCCACCTGTCTTGTCAAGAGCTGCGACTCGCCTATTCTTGTTTCCGACGATCCGGTCGGACACACAGATTGGTGGATTTCGTCCTTTTCCAAAACCGGTTTGGGCAAAAGCTACACATCCGTGTACCGTTATGGGCAAAAACTTCGATTTCCATACCGTTATGGGCAAAAACTTCGATTTCCATACCGTTATGGGCAAAAACTTGCGACTATACCGTTATGGGCAAAAACTTAGATTTCCATACCGTTATGGGCAAAAACTTCGATTTCCATACCGTTATGGGCAAAAACTTCGATTTCCATACCGTTATGGGCAAAAACTTGCGACTATACCGTTATGGGCAAAAACTTCGATTTCCATACCGTTATGGGCAAAAACTTCGATTTCCATACCGTTATGGGCAAAAACTTGCGACTATACCGTTATGGGCAAAAACTTCGATTTCCATACCGTTATGGGCAAAAACTTCGATTTCCATACCGTTATGGGCAAAAACTTGCGACTATACCGTTATGGGCAAAAACTTCGATTTCCATACCGTTATGGGCAAAAACTTCGATTTCCATACCGTTATGGGCAAAAACTTGCGACTATACCGTTATGGGCAAAAACTTCGATTTCCATACCGTTATGGGCAAAAACTTCGATTTCCATACCGTTATGGGCAAAAACTTGCGACTATACCGTTATGGGCAAAAACTTCGATTTCCATACCGTTATGGGCAAAAACTTCGATTTCCATACCGTTATGGGCAAAAACTTGCGACTATACCGTTATGGGCAAAAACTTCGATTTCCATACCGTTATGGGCAAAAACTTCGATTTCCATACCGTTATGGGCAAAAACTTGCGACTATACCGTTATGGGCAAAAACTTCGATTTCCATACCGTTATGGGCAAAAACTTCGATTTCCATACCGTTATGGGCAAAAACTTGCGACTATACCGTTATGGGCAAAAACTTCGATTTCCATACCGTTATGGGCAAAAACTTCGATTTCCATACCGTTATGGGCAAAAACTTCGATTTCCATACCGTTATGGGCAAAAACTTGCGACTATACCGTTATGGGCAAAAACTTGCGACTATACCGTTATGGGCAAAAACTTAGATTTCCATACCGTTATGGGCAAAAACTTCGATTTCCATACCGTTATGGGCAAAAACTTCGATTTCCATACCGTTATGGGCAAAAACTTGCGACTATACCGTTATGGGCAAAAACTTCGATTTCCATACCGTTATGGGCAAAAACTTCGATTTCCATACCGTTATGGGCAAAAACTTGCGACTATACCGTTATGGGCAAAAACTTAGATTTCCATACCGTTATGGGCAAAAACTTCGATTTCCATACCGTTATGGGCAAAAACTTGCGACTATACCGTTATGGGCAAAAACTTCGATTTCCATACCGTTATGGGCAAAAACTTCGATTTCCATACCGTTATGGGCAAAAACTTGCGACTATACCGTTATGGGCAAAAACTTCGATTTCCATACCGTTATGGGCAAAAACTTCGATTTCCATACCGTTATGGGCAAAAACTTGCGACTATACCGTTATGGGCAAAAACTTCGATTTCCATACCGTTATGGGCAAAAACTTCGATTTCCATACCGTTATGGGCAAAAACTTGCGACTATACCGTTATGGGCAAAAACTTCGATTTCCATACCGTTATGGGCAAAAACTTCGATTTCCATACCGTTATGGGCAAAAACTTGCGACTATACCGTTATGGGCAAAAACTTGCGATTATACCGTTATGGGCAAAAACTTCGATTTCCATACCGTTATGGGCAAAAACTTCGATTTCCATACCGTTATGGGCAAAAACTTCGATTTCCATACCGTTATGGGCAAAAACTTGCGACTATACCGTTATGGGCAAAAACTTCGATTTCCATACCGTTATGGGCAAAAACTTGCGACTATACCGTTATGGGCAAAAACTTCGATTTCCATACCGTTATGGGCAAAAACTTGCGACTATACCGTTATGGGCAAAAACTTGCGACTATACCGTTATGGGCAAAAACTTCGATTTCCATACCGTTATGGGCAAAAACTTCGATTTCCATACCGTTATGGGCAAAAACTTCGATTTCCATACCGTTATGGGCAAAAACTTCGATTTCCATACCGTTATGGGCAAAAACTTGCGACTATACCGTTATGGGCAAAAACTTAGATTTCCATACCGTTATGGGCAAAAACTTCGATTTCCATACCGTTATGGGCAAAAACTTCGATTTCCATACCGTTATGGGCAAAAACTTGCGACTATACCGTTATGGGCAAAAACTTCGATTTCCATACCGTTATGGGCAAAAACTTCGATTTCCATACCGTTATGGGCAAAAACTTGCGACTATACCGTTATGGGCAAAAACTTCGATTTCCATACCGTTATGGGCAAAAACTTGGGCGGGTATACCGTTGTGGGCAAAAACTTGGGCGGGTATACCGTTATGGGCAAAAACTTGGGCGGGTATACCGCTATGGGCAAAAACGTGGGTTATGGGCAAAAGCTTGGGCGACTATACCGTTATGAGCAAAAACTTGAGCGAGGAGGCGCGTGCCCTCCGCACGGCTGGCCATCGCGTGGTAGCACCCCGACGCCTCGTCGAAGCGGCGTCGGGATCCTTCCCCGCGCCCTCTTCGGCCGCCTCGGCGAAGGCCGAGATCCCGGGGCTGCCGTCCGACTTGGCGGGCTCCGACGGGTTGCGGTGGGACTTGTGCCCCTGCGATGCTTTCTTTCTCGGTCTCCCTATTAGAGTCAGGGGACTTTAGCACTTCGTCTGACCGAGCAATAAAGTCGGTTTCAGCCAAAAACCCGGTTTTGGAGCTCTGCGGAGCCCTGTGGGTGTCTGAGTGCCTGGAACTGTCGCCCCGCGCACGCAAACAAGGGATCGGAGGGGGAGATATAGGCTTGCGGTGCGGTGCACGTCTATCAAACGACGGAGATGGTGAGTGAAAAGCTTCGAAGTTAGAAATTTATAAAGTACGTGCGCTCGGCTAAAGGGCGGCGCGGGGCGAGACTGGAGGCAGCAGTTAAAGTTCGGGAAACAGTAAAGTTCGGGCGAAGCTAAGTTTGGGTGATGCAAATTTTTGGTGAACCAAAGTTCAGGCGAAGCAAAGTTCGGGCGCAGCTGAGTTCGGGCGAAGCAAAGTTCCAGTGAACCAAAGTTCGGGCGAAGCTAAGTTCTGGTGAAGCAAAGCAAAGTTCGGGCGAAGCAAAGTTCGGGTTCTGGTGATGCTGACTCGGGCGGAGCTGAGTTCGGCGTGTGGTAGCAAGTTTAGCCTGTGATGGCAAGTTCAGCGCCAGTACCCGGGGGGGAGACCCTACGTTCTGGTGAAGCAAAGCAAAGTGCCGGCGAAGCAATTCGGGTTCTGGTGACGCTGAGTTCGGCGTGTGGTAGCAAGTTTAGCCTGTGATGGCAAGTTCGGCGCCAGTACCCGGGGGGGAGACCCTACGTTCTGGTGAAGCAAAGCAAAGTGCCGGCGAAGCAATTCGGGTTCTGGTGACGCTGAGTTCGGCGTGTGGTAGCAAGTTTAGCCTGTGATGGCAAGTTCGGCGCCAGTACCCGGGGGGGAGACCCTACGTTCTGGTGAAGCAAAGCAAAGTGCCGGCGAAGCAATTCGGGTTCTGGTGACGCTGAGTTCGGCGTGTGGTAGCAAGTTTAGCCTGTGATGGCAAGTTCGGCGCCAGTACCCGGGGGGGAGACCCTACGTTCTGGTGAAGCAAAGCAAAGTGCCGGCGAAGCAATTCGGGTTCTGGTGACGCTGAGTTCGGCGTGTGGTAGCAAGTTTAGCCTGTGATGGCAAGTTCGGCGCCAGTACCCGGGGGGGAGACCCTACGTTCTGGTGAAGCAAAGCAAAGTGCCGGCGAAGCAATTCGGGTTCTGGTGACGCTGAGTTCGGCGTGTGGTAGCAAGTTTAGCCTGTGATGGCAAGTTCGGCGCCAGTACCCGGGGGGGAGACCCTACGTTCTGGTGAAGCAAAGCAAAGTGCCGGCGAAGCAATTCGGGTTCTGGTGACGCTGAGTTCGGCGTGTGGTAGCAAGTTTAGCCTGTGATGGCAAGTTCGGCGCCAGTACCCGGGGGGGAGACCCTACGTTCTGGTGAAGCAAAGCAAAGTGCCGGCGAAGCAATTCGGGTTCTGGTGACGCTGAGTTCGGCGTGTGGTAGCAAGTTTAGCCTGTGATGGCAAGTTCGGCGCCAGTACCCGGGGGGGAGACCCTACGTTCTGGTGAAGCAAAGCAAAGTGCCGGCGAAGCAATTCGGGTTCTGGTGACGCTGAGTTCGGCGTGTGGTAGCAAGTTTAGCCTGTGATGGCAAGTTCGGCGCCAGTACCCGGGGGGGAGACCCTACGTTCTGGTGAAGCAAAGCAAAGTGCCGGCGAAGCAATTCGGGTTCTGGTGACGCTGAGTTCGGCGTGTGGTAGCAAGTTTAGCCTGTGATGGCAAGTTCGGCGCCAGTACCCGGGGGGGAGACCCTACGTTCTGGTGAAGCAAAGCAAAGTGCCGGCGAAGCAATTCGGGTTCTGGTGACGCTGAGTTCGGCGTGTGGTAGCAAGTTTAGCGCCAGTACCCGGGGGGGAGACCCCCGACTCCGTTTCCCGTGGTGCCCAAATGCCGCGAGATACTGAGAAACTCCGCAGAAAACGCAAATTTCGGGCGCATTAGACCCCGAAACCCAACAAATCTCGAAAACAATCTTCGACCGGAAAAGTGTGAGGGCGGGGTTCGAACCCGGGCCGACCGGCCTGAAGGCCGGCGCCCTCTCACTCTGTCACCCCTATGCATTTTGCCAGGAGGAAAAAAAGCTTGCTCCGCACTATTATCTAGTCCAAAAACAATACAGTTTCATAATTGTTGTAAGAAAAGCCGGGTTGGCTCGAATAGAGGCTATTCACATTGCATGTTCATAGGACCTCCAGTCTCGAATTATTTTTAGAGAGAAAGTTTGCTTGAGATTCCGGGATTCTAGGGTCGCGTCCTATATTCCATCTGTCTTGTCAAGAGCTGCGACTCACCTATTCTTGTTTCCGACGATCCCGTGGGACGCACAGATGGCGGCTTCTAGTGCTTCCGGCACGCTCTCCACAAAAGCAGGCGCTTGTTCGGAAAATCGATTCTTCGACCGCAGCGACGGCACCGGAACTGCTCGTGAACGAAGGAAAAACGACAGTTGCAGAAAGTGAAGGCGAAAATAGAGAGCAAAGCAGGGAGGGAAGAAAAGAGAAAAAGAATCGAAAAAAGAAAGAAAGAGTTTAAAGGCAAGAGCAGGAAACGCAAAAGGAAAGGGGGGGGGGGGGGGGGGGGGGGGAAGCGAAAGAAATACTCGAGGGACTGCCTTGTGCTCATTTCGAAGGAGGCTAGAGGGGGAGAAAACAATACAACTACAAAGTGGGTCTTTTTTGTTGAACGCTTACGCGCCCCACTAAACCCAGATTTACCTGTGTTTCGTGTGGGCTACAGCACATTTACCTCCTTTCCCTATCGCAACTGGCAGTCTCCTCGAGCATTTCTTACAAAGCAGGTGCTTATACAAAAAATACTCGAGGGACTGCCTTGTGCTCATTTCGAAGGAGGCTAGAGGGGGAGAAAACAACACAACCACAAAGTGGGTCTTTTTTGTTGAACGCTTACGCCCGCCACTAAACCCAGATTTAGCTGTGTTTCGTGTGGGCTACAGCACATTTACCTCCTTTGATCTTTCGCAACTAGGAGTCTCCTCAAGCATTTCCTACAAAGCAGGTGCCTATACAAAAAATAAACGCAGATTTGTATTTCAAAAGAAAAAGAAGAAGAGAATGTCCCGTGGACTCTATACTGTTTAGAGCTTTGAGAAGCCGGTGCCTTTGAGCCTCCGGGCAGCGGGTGGTCTTCTCAGCTGGATCCGTTTCAATAACAATACATTGTCCTATAGAAACATGCTGGAGGAAGCCGCCTCTTTCTGTTGACCGTGCACACGGCGAATGAGACCCGACGCTTCCTTGTGTTCGCATGTGGAACTGCAGCACACTTTCCTAAATCGAGTTCCGTGTCCAGTAGGAGAATCATTTGCATACCATGCCAGCGTTCCGCTGCTTGGCTTCTTGTAATTCGCAACTCATTGGCGGCCTCCTCGAGTATTTTCTGGAAACCAGACTTTTTGAAGACTTTTTAGCGTTTATTGTGGTTTAGAAGTTCGGTGTTTTAGGGTCTCCGGTTGACCATTGAGGCTGTGAGGCGGGTGGTATGAGATTTATTTTCGTTCTTTAATCACCCTGGGGTTGAAGGCCGTTGGTTTCCCTCACGTAAAGTCGTTGCGATTTGCCCGGGACCAGATTGTTTTCTGCTGTGTCACCGGTGACCCCAGCTTGACGGCTTCGGGCGGTGTTCGGGGTTCGTTCCTTGAATTTTCTTGTACTTCTCGCCCCCCTTCGTTTTTGTGTTGCCGGCGGTTAAAATTACGCCTTGCTTGCTGAAAACGGCCCTGACGCGGCCCGAAAGCAGGTGGTATATCTCCCGACTACTGCTCCTGGTTTAAAGGAGCACCCGCAACCGGAAAATTTCGGTTGTAGGTGCGGCACCCACGGGTTGCTGCAGCCAGGTCTATTCCTCAGAGGGGGGTTGATATTAGTCTAGTGGTGGAGCAGAATCGGGTGGTGTGTGTGTGCACGAGGATGTTTTGGTCGGTTTGGGTTTGAGTGCTTGTTGTTCACGGTAGGCAGATAGTATTCTTTTCTTGCTTGACAGCAGCGCGCCGGGCCGGGATCGGCGAGTGCGGATGCTATAAGGTACAACAGCCTCTTTAGCACCCAGCTTCTGAGGCAGGACCTCACCGTGTAGCAGGCTGGAGAAGTTTAACTTGCACTTTCTGGCGGTTTAATGACGTGACTTCGAGGGCCGGCGTTTTAAAGTCTCCGGTTGAGTTATGAGAAAAGTGAGACTGTTGCGACGACGTTCAGGCTTAGCCTTCGTTGACGGCACAGCGCGTGCAGGTTGAGCTGTAATCTTCGGCAAACACGCAGTTCCAGACTGCCGCCATCGCTGATGAAGCGAATTACGAAACCTTTGCAAGGAGCCTCAGGTTCCCCAGCGCTGAGCCAATTCACCCCCCTGCCTGATCGAATGTTGTGGGGTAGGGTCTTCAGATCCGCAGCTTATCCGTTTCCAGCGACAAACGGGCTTCGGCTCGCGAATCCTCGTTTGGAGACACTGGGGAGTTTGGCTGGGGCGGCACATCTGTTACACATTAACGCAGGTGTCCTAAGGCAAGCTCAGCGGGAACAGAAATCTCGCGTTGAGCATAAGGGTAAAAAGCTTGCTCGATACACGATCTTCAGTACCGATCCTTGGTGTGAAAGCATGGCCTAACGATCCTTTGTCGCGCGTTGCAGAATCGTGATTCGAGTTTCGTAGAGCGTTATAGAATGGAACCGAGCACAGTCGAACATAAATCGAGTGCAATCGACTTTAATCGCCGCGTAATCGAGCTCAGGTCATTTCCAGGGGCTAGGTGAATTTGGCTCAAGAGCACTGCCGTTCGCGCATGATTGGTGCTACCTTCGCAAAGAGACGATACCGTCACGAGTTCGGCGGTACCGAAGTGCCGCGTCAAGTGTCGGATCAGGCACGTTGCGGGGCAGCTGGAGTTCGCTCGTGTTTCGAATGCATGGGGGCAGCGTGGAAACTAGGGCGTGATTTGTTTGTGTGAGGAGGTTGTTCTAGTCGGGGTCCAATGATTGATTTACGTTTTTGTGCCTTTTTTTTTTTTTTTTTTTTCTCTCTTGGACTGTTGGATGGTTGGCAGGATGTATCAATTTGGGAGGGATACGAACGCGAAGAGGTTCTATTTGGAAGCAATGTCAGGCACCAGCACCACCATGGGCATAGAGTGGAAACTATGCTTGAAACTCCGCGGCTTCGCACGTTTTTCCGCCAAAACTCGCTCAGTCGGTTGCCTGTGACGGCGTCGGGTATATGCAGATTCTTCTCTGAACAGAAAGGGACAAGTCCTTCTGCAGTTCTCTTCCGTTTTAAAACTTGGCTACCGTTGTCGTCTTCGAGTCTGCTTCGTAGCAGCACACAGTGACGGGAGTCTTGTCGCACCGCACCCAAAGTGGGTCACAACGTAGCGAGAGAAAGGTAGCAGAGCAGGTGAAAAACAATTGCGCGGGTTTGCTCAGTCTCTATACACCCAACACCGGCTCTTTTGCTGCAGTATTGGGGTTTCTGGGTACATGAACCACAGGGTTTTTGGCATGCACGTTCTTCCTGGTCGGGGCACTACACAGCGAGGCTAGGGCTTTTTGCAATGAATTGCCAAGCTCCGCGGCTGCTGAGACTTGCCGTGGCACTGCAGGAAGCAAGGAAATGTGTGAAAACGGGTGGGAAAAAATGGGGAAAAAGAATAAAAAAGAAGTTGCTTGGTTTTGTGCCTAATTCTACTTGTGTTCGTTGTCGGGCAACTATTTTTGCGGGTTATTAAGACCAAGAATCCAATGCCGCCTTGTGGGCATCGCGAGCAAGTAAGTGCAGGTGTCACGGAGGCGGAAAAAAATTAGTAACGCGCTTTCTTTTGTTTGTGCGCAACTAGCGGAACTCACCTGCTTTGGGAAGTTTCATGTAGTACGCCGCCAACTACTAATTTTTTAGTACCAACAATGCTTTGTTAACACAAAAAACTGCACTGCTGGGCAGTGGTTGCCAATGACTTACCGTGACACCTGCAAGATGTAAAGCAAAGGGAAAGGTACCATGGACACGGGCGCTTTCAGAAAAGGAGACGTGTCGCAGTCCTCCGAGGCCCCGATGTCGGGAGGGAAGCGGCGCCCGCACTCACTTTCAGGGAGCTCGCATACCAAAGAGACCTCTCACAGTACAGCACAGTTCCCGCAGGGGCTGGCGGCGTACCTGAGGCATAATGGTTACAATCCCTCGGAAAACTAGTTCTTTTTTTAATGTTAAAGTTCGCTTGAAATTCCGGGGTTTTTAGAGTGAAAGTTCGGGGGTTTTCGTCGTCAATCGTGTCTTTCATTTGTCGTTTGTGAAGGTCCAAAACCAGTAGTGGTAATCGGTGTCGTCTGCCGAAGCAGCCGGCGACAGCAGGCGCAGGGGGCAGGTCTTGCTTTATTTTTCTCTTCTTCATGGAGACCCGCCCCCGGCACCCCGACTGTCCAATCACGGTCGCGAAAGGTTTGTGCCTATAGTGATGAGGTGGCTGACCAGGCTCCACGAAGCCTTGTACACAACACGGCTACAACACGGGGATGCCGCCCTGCTTAGTTGTGCACTCAGCCATCACAGGCCGTTGGCTGCTAACCAGAACTTCGTTCCGCGTCGCGTCAAGTACATGATGCTGGCGGTTGGGGGATCGGCGACCGCGACTCAATTAAGGTGAGGTCAACAGTGTCGCCTAAACCAGAACGACAGTCAAATACTAAAAAAAACGCAAAAAAGACACTTTTCCAGGAAAGTGGGGAACTTTCAACGGAAAGGAGAAGCAGCGCCCAAGGGGAGCTTACAGTGTCGGAAAACAGCTGAGAGCGGGCACTTTGCAGCCTATTATGGCTGGGCCGCTACTGTCTTCACTACCTCTTCCGGGTGGCCACACCCCCCGAGCCCACTTTCCGGCAAGCACAACACTCGCAGAACGTTCTGAAAACGGCGACGAGTACGACTTGGAGGAAGCACTTCCTGACATTTTGTCGAACAAGCACCTGGAGCAGTAGACCCTTCGTCCGTCGAAAATGACTACATCCTCCAAGAGCGCACAAGCTCACCGCTGTGCACAAGGCCCTGGAGCACACGCACAGGAACAGGCCGCTATTTGCGGTGTCCTGCGTATTTAATTGTCTTATTTGCGTCTTTTTCGTTGTCGGGTGCAATCAAAACGCGTGTAAATGCATACTCGAAGAGCCGGCGTGAATACTGCTTTTTCAGCTCCAGCTTCAAGTCGGGCTTCTGAGGCTGGACTGCTGGACTCCACCATGTACCTTTGCTATTGCCAGCTCCTGTACATGTAGTGTTGTGGGACGGTCAACGCTGCGGCACGGGCTTCTGCCGAGGCAAGGCAGCGTGGGAGATGCTCGGTACATTGCCAGGCGCGATATGAAGCTTAACTTTACCGCTTTACGCACACTGTCGCCTCTCCTTCACAACCACTTCCCTTCACATTCCTCTGGGGTCATGCACCCCAGAAATGGTCCGAAAGAAGAGACGAAGAGATCCGAAAACACGGGGGGTTTCCGTCTGCTTTTGAGGACGGCGTGGCTGCACCGCGTCATTTTCTTTTTTACCGTTGCCCAGCAGCCTCGCACTTCGACTTTGCGTGCTCGGCACGCACCTGACGTGCTGCGACCACTCTCGACTACTTTCCTATTAATGCTGAAATGAGTCCGATATACTTACCTAATGCTACTTTTTTCGTTTTTGCAGGCAGGTGTAAACCTCCTGTAGCGGGAGTGGGACAGCGGGGGGAAGTTTTCCTTTTGCCGAATCCGAGGGAGATGACAATAAGAGTGGGGGAGGAGGGAAGCAATATAGTTCAGACGTAGAACGCTGGCAAAACACCTCGCACCAAGCTCCGATCCTGTGGGCAACTGTGCTTTGAGTTTGAAGGCCGACCTCCCGCTCACGCCGAAACTCGATCCGGGCATCAAGTCTTCGAAAAGGTCGGGGTAGTTGTGTTGCCATCAATATCCCAAAGGACGTGCAGTTTGGTGCCTTGTGTGATCTTTGTATCCCAAAGGACGTGCAGTTTAGTGCCTTGTGTGATCTTTGTTTGCTGTAGAAATCTTTCGGTGGAGCGCTTCAGGTACGGAAGAAGTCAATTTTTTTGCGTGTGTGTGTGCGTGTGTGCTGCCGTCGATTCCCAGTTTTTTTCCCGATGACAGCACCGTAAATGGGCTTCACTAGTGAAGGGTCAAATGTCCACTTACCCCAAAATCAGCCAAAACCGGTAGCCCATCGGGGAGAGCGGTTGGTTTCTCCAAGCCAGGGTCTCTCCCGCCGGAAAGTGCACGGGTTTGAAACGCGACGAGCGTTTATGTTTGCTTTTTTTTTTTTTTTTTGAATTGTGTTTTTTTTTTTTCTCGAACGAGAGCAAGTTTTCTTCTTTCCCCTTGGATTACCTGGGCCGGGTAATGCATGCGTGCCAGGCTCGTTTTTCGTTAGTGAAAGACCGCTTCTGGTTCATGCCGAGGGAGGGCGGCATGCTTGGAACCACCCATCGAAACCCCGTTCACAAACATAGGCCGGCCCAACACCAACCCAACAAACAAGCACACGAAATGGAATCAAGAAACTCGTCACTCGCCAGAAACCGAAAGGTGATGTTCCTCGCTGAGCGGCAAGCTATTAGTTTGGCGGAAGTGTGCCAGCCTGGCGAAAACTTACACTGTAAAATTGGAAGCGCCCTCGTCGCTGTGACCAGCGTGATCATCCATTAAGCAACTTCGGTAAGTGTGATGCAAATGCACGGGACATCATGTTAACACAATTTGCAAACAGGGCACAGTGGCGAGCTTCAAAATTCCTCCGACGTGAGCAGATTAGTAGATGAACGTGGGGTGGGCTGTGTGCAGATCCAGAGGCACCTCGTAGGTGTGCGGTGGTGACGTTTCGATTTTTTGTATTATTTTTCCCCCGCGTGAACCCGCTGTGGCAACATAGTTTCCTGGCAATGAACAAAGCGGGAGGCAGAACATGTGGTCGTGCCGTGAGTACCGGAGCTATGCAGGGCCCACACGTTTTTAGTCGTTTCTTTCTTCTACTATGTTTGGCGTTTGTTCCTTCATTTTAGGAGAACGCGCCGGCTAGACTGGAACCTCCGAAAGCCTTCGGAGACGCCCTACTACGCCTTCCCCCCCCTTCTCAAAGTAACTCGAGAATGAAAGGATTGGTATGTTTTTTCTTTTTTTAACTTGGGTTCGTTTCGCGCGTGAGCTAGGTATTTAGACCGGTCTCGATAGAGCAAACCGTCTGGTGCCTAGCACACAAGAGTTCAGTTTTTCGACTCGTAGAGGCAGCGCAAAAACAGGCCGTCATGTATACAGCTGAACGATCACAGACCCTCAGCCATCCAAACTTTTGACGTGTCCTGCAAGTAGTATACGTAACAATAAAGGTAGAAAGGCGGGAGACACAACGCGGATCACACCCAAGCAGCGACGAGCGAGTGCGGAACGCCAACACAAAAGGAGCGGATTCGCGTTTGTCGATGACTGTATACTGTTGGGCGTGGGGGCGTTCACACAATACGGTCGAAGCTTTGGCCTTCGACCTTTGCAAGGTCGCTCGGATCCAACAGGGACAAATCAAGGACATCCCCGGAAGATTGGTGAGGCTCAATGGGCGAGACTCAGACTGAAACAAAGGTGGTCCTGAAAACGTGAAATTGATGACGAGCCGCATCATGCAGTCAATACTGTACCAGTGCCTCAGATGCAGCCAGCGGGCGACAAGCAGAAGAAAGGCAGACGGAAGCCAACAGAACACAAGGAATGATGCTAGAAACCACGTAGCGGGGGAACAGTGCGCACCGCAAGAAGCAGACAGCGGGCAACAGTACCCAGGAGGATGAAGGCCAAAGAAGGATCCCAACTGGAGGGGACACAGGAGGAGCAGTTGTACGAAAGACAGGAGAGGCAGTTGAGTTGAACGACGAAAGAGCGGCTGGACTAGATTATTCAGGACCACCAGCAAGAATCGGGTACCGCGAGCTCGGAGTCATAAAAGGATGGTAAGCGTCACCACCCTTTCTACTTGTCTGGGCAAGCGCAGAAAAACTCATAGCTCGGTTTAACGGACGAGCTGACTCCTTTGAGCGAGCTCCACGAGCTGAAACATCATATTTAATTTTTCGCACAGAACTTCTGCATGTAGCTCGCCGGATGGTTTACTTCGGCTAAGCAGGAACACTGCAGAGGTTGGGAGAAAAAACAGAGAGGGGGGGTAGGAACCCTCATCAAATACTCGGAGAGACAACCCGGTGCCCAGAGAGGGGGAGAAGCAATGCAACTACAAAATGGTGCTTGCTTAGAGTGTTTCGAGTTTTTAGTGTGCAAGCTTATGTGTTGGGCGCTCACGCCGACCAAACCTAAATTTATTTGTGTTTCGTGTGGGCTGCAGCACATTCTTCTTTCAGACTCTGCACCTGGCGGTCTCCTCGAGTATTTCCTATGAAGCAGGTGCTTTTACAAAAAGGAAAAGCGGGTCAAAACGAATTGCAAATGCGTGTGTTTATGAAAAATAAGGGTTTCAGTTCGCGAATATGTTGAAGCCATTTCCGCTTTAACATTTGTGACGGAGGCGAAAAGTGCTCGCAACATCCTCCGGGTTGACGGAAATGATATTCGGGGTGGTGCAGGGCGTGTTCTATGTATCCAATATGTGGAACAAGTGACACGACTGGCGTCAGGTATACTGGAATGGGGGGTGAGAGCCCCGATTTCCTGACGAGCCATGTTCTTGCTAGCTGAGTCGCTACTAGTTTGGGAGTTGCTGTCCTTACCGATTTAGCCCGCTGCTGGATTATTGTGCGGGATATTATAGTGGCTTTCGCAGAGCTCAGTTTCCTGTTTGTTGTTAGGCGGTGCTCCGCGGGAGGGTGTTTCCCGAGCACGAGCACTGACGCATCCGTTTTCGCGAATCCGAGAATTGGCACGTTTTTTTTTTCATGCCTTTTGGAAAGGTTTTGGTTGCGTTTCTCGACAGGGAAAGCATAATTCCACGTGGGCCTCACTACCATCTCGGAGACGGAGTCGTGGGACATTTCGTACGTTTCCCCCTGAGATCTCAAAGGTTTCGCATCACGACAGTTACAAACGAACGTTTCGCTTACCCTAGCTGGTCATTTTTCCGGAGTCGTAAAAACACCAGTCTTTCAGTTCAAACCACTTCCGACGTTCTTTGTTGGTCTCAGCTCTCCAGGGAGGCAGTTTCTGGTTGTCGGAAAAAGTTTTTTTTTTTAGACTGGTCGGTGTGTGAAAGTCGGAATTTTTTGAAAATATTGCAGAAGGCCGCAGACAGATACGGGGGGGACAGGTCCAAGTTCTTTCCGGCGCGTGCAAAGCGCGAGCTGGCGCGCGGTGGCTGTCGGGATTGACGCTGGCCGTGATAGGCTGCAAACTGCGGACGTGGGTCAGTCGGTCCTGAGACAGGGTGTGATTGCTCGCTTCAACACAACCAAGTTTGGAATAGAATGCAGCATGCAAAGAAACTATGGCGATAATCTGCATCGCCGGCGTCGCGGGTACCTCTCCGCACGTGATTTGCCATGCTGTCGCGAGGATTCGAAGAACGAAGTGCACGGCGCGGGTTCTGCGGGAACGATGAAGCCTTCGTCGGATGCGTTCAAGGAGTCGAGGTAGTGCTCGCACTCCTACACGCGACACGTACAAGTCGAACGAGAGCGCCGACGAATGCTCCCGGGAAAACAACGGACACAAGGTGGTCGGTAAATTCGTGAAATCGAGGAGAGGCACCCCGCCTTTCCTCCAGTGAGCACTTGGGAACAGCGAGGAGCAAGAGCCAACGACCATGGTGGCGTGTGACGGTTGAACCACTACAGCGAATGCAGTGCTTCACCAACGAAAAGCTGAACAGCAGACGCCGACCCGGGAAAGGCGCCAACATGTGCGAGGACGCCGCGTATAGTAAGGCACGGCGTCAGCAGTCGCAGGCCCCAATCGTTTCACCGACGGACCTTGTGTCAAAGTGCCTCGCTGAACTTGGGCAGGCGAGCTTTCGACTTGTGTCCGCGGCACTAACCGTCGACAGTATGAGAACAAACTGACTGGAATCGAGGGATTTTCGTTGACCGCACACCCTGGACTATGAGAACAAGCTGACTGGAATCCAGGGGTTTCCGTTGACCGCACACCCTGGACTATGAGAACAAGCTGACTGGAATCCAGGGGTTTCCGTTGACCGCACACCTTGGACCACACTGGTATCAGATGAAAACTGGTCATGATCAGAGGGTCCTACTCGGGCGGTTCGGTCCTCTCACGACCACCTGTGCGACAGAAAGGTGAACTTCAATCTCTCACGGACTGTGGCATACATACTTTTCTGGACGGAAACTCATGTTCCCCGGGAGGGGAATGTCCACAAGCACACAACGTGATTCACATCGTGCTTTGTTTTCCGCCGAACAGACAAGCTATTGCGAAAGTGTTTGTATAGACTCCTCTTTTTGTATGACCATTTGCGCATCATTAAAGGTGTGTGGTTGGCCAGCACGAGATTCACTGCACAGGCACGAGGATAGACCGTCGTAGTCAAATACGCCAGCACTTTTTGGTACCTGGCAGCTGCTAGAGTCGGCACAGACAATTACAGGGCGGTTTAGTTGCGCGCAGTATAGAGAAGTTCGCTTCGGTTTCATAAGATTCTAGACTACTTCTGAGACTGCCAACCCCGAGGGGAGTGGTCTGGTGCACCAAAGGAAACGAGGAAGATTCGTTTTTTTTTTTTTTTTTTTTTTTTTTCAGGGCGCAGGTTTCTTTGTTTTTGAGGAGAAATACGCAGTTTCGTTCAGTTCTTTACTGTGTTCGTTAGAAAAGACAACGGGCATTATCGGCGCGCTTTCGTGACGCTTTGTTCGTTCTTCTTTGTTGAGCTGCTTTTTAGAGTGTGAGTTCACTTAGAGATCCGGGGTTTTATAGTCTCCGGGTGACCATTGCCGTAAAGGTTCCTTCAAGGTATCGTATGCTAGTGTGTATATCGTATCTGCGGTAGTGGCAGTACGTGTGCGTGTGCTATGGTCTGCTTATGCGGTCTGACGTATAACGTTGATCTCTTCTCTCTTTTTTCGTCAGGAGGCTTTTAGAGTTATAGTTCGCATGATAATCCGGGATTTCAAAGTCTCTGTGTGAGAATCAGTCGGTAATTATTAATCTTCTAAGACTACGTCTCATACACGACAAAGAATTTGGGGCTCTTTTCTGCTTAGCTCAATCTTCTGTTCTGGTCAGTGTGGGGGTCCGGAACCCAAAGCACACCCGATTGCACCGTCGGTTTTCTTCTTAGTTTTCATTGATGTCTGTTGCTGCGTTTTTTTGTGTTACCGTCGATCCCGATTTCTTTTTTTTTTTCAGTTTATGAGAGTTTACGGCATTTTTTTAAGAGTTAAAGAGTTTTTTTAGAGTGAGAGAGAGAGAGAGATCGAGAGAAAAAAGAACCATTTCGACTGTTTCTTGTGTTGAGCGGTCGGTCTTCGTTGTTTATTTCTTCTTTTTTTGGGCCACCCAGAAAAAATACTGTCGCGTTGCACGACCCCCATGATGTAGGCGAGAGGCTCTTCGCCGTTCTTATGAGGGAAGGCTCGGGCGCTCTTACCTTCTCGAGATCCATTAATCGCACACGATCCTTTTCTTGAACCTTCCAGACTTGGCGATGCTCGCCATGATGACGTGTGCTTCCTCGTGCCGAACCGTGACGAGAATCGCAAAGTGAGACCGAAGAGCATGATTCCTGCGATCTGAAGCTCTTGGAGTAAAATACGAAAGCTTTCAAAAAACAAACAGAGTGAGAGCTAGAGTGCTTCCTTTTCTTTTTAGACTGTTTCAAGCTTGAGAAGCCGGCACATTGTACAAGAAATGTTGAGCATTTTCAACATCAGCTAAGTTCGTGGTCAACTACTCTGAAACTGCTTCCCCTTTCAGAAAGAAATGAACGTTGTTTCCAATGTGCAGGCTAGAGCTTCTTGTATTGCTTTCTCGGGTTCAAACACGAAGGCTCAACAGCGCGCCGATTGACCGGCCACGTCCTCATTTTCCTTCTCCGTCTTGTAAGCCAACACAATTATTAGGCAAACCGCACGATTGCCAGCCCGAAAGAAAAGAAGGCGAAAAGAGGGCGTCAGTCGGTCAGGACCTGCGTTGTCCGTTCGTAATTCTTTCTGAAAGTTGGGCAAAGACCTGAGGTGCACCGACTTTCGATATTGTCAAACGCACAAAAGAAGCGGGAGCACATTGTTCGCGAAAAGACGAAGTGGGCCGCAGTATATAGTTGGGTGAGCAATGGGTGCGCGCCTAGTCGTGATGTAAGCACCATTTTCCAGTCATTCCTAAAGGCAACCTGCAGGCAATGGATGTCCAAAACAGATAGCACTCACGAAAACGTGCTGACAGAGTGCCATACCAAGAGCTTCCCGTCCAGCTCTGTGTCATCAAGCATGAGTCTTGGTGAGAAAAAATGCGCCGAGGGTACACAGCACTTGTAGTCATCGTGTGTGTGTGTGTGTATGGGCGTGGGTTGAGTGAGTCCACACAACTGCCAATGTACAGGAGGAGCCGCCTCCAAACGTGTATGCAGTTAATAACCGTACACCGCGCAGTAGGAGAAAGAAGACAGGAAAACTAGAGGTTGTCGTTGATGAACTTGCTTCTGGCAATTGAACATGATTGGGGGGTCCTACTCGGGCGGCAGTTTCCTCACACGTTGCATGTGGCTAGATGTTAAACGAGAACAGCGGTTCAACGAGGTCATCTCTCCCTACGTCCTGTGGCCTTCCACATCAGTAAGGAAGAGCGCGTGGTGCTTCCCCCACCACGCGCTCTTCCCACCACTGAGTGAAGGATTGTTCAGGAAACGGTCGTGAGCGAAACCCGACCAGGTAACGACCGTTTCACTGTCTTCTTTGTTTTGTGATGCGAACATCACGAGGTGCTGTCCGAAGACACCGCCCACGTGAGCACTGTTAAGCATTGAGTTCTTATAAGTACATGAACCCTATGGATTAGCATGCACTGTTAAGCAGCGGTTGCCAGATACTCCCGTAGCACCTATTCACGGGTTTGCAGGGGAAAAAAGGAAGCCCGGGTTGGGTAGGGTGGTGCGTAGTATTCTTCTTTTTTGTTCTTTCTCGGTTCTGGTGGTGCTGCTCCGTCCTTGACGTCTTGTGTTGGGTTACGACCTTTTTCGTTCTTTGTCGGTTCTGAGCGTTTCCATATGCCTTTTCCTGCTTTGACATGCAGTCCCTTCCAAACTGTACCTCTCTTGGTGTTCGTGGGTTGGGGGGGAACGTTGTAGCTTGCGCAAGGGTTACGTAGAGAACTCTGCAGCCTACTTGCATGCGAAAAAAAGGGGACGAATGAAGAACGAATCTGTTTTTTTCTGAAAAGCAAAGGTGTGTTATTAGCCAACGACACAGCTCACGTAGAGGTTTCTCTACCGGGAGTTGATTAAAAAAAAAACTCGTCTCTGTTTTCATTTTTCTTTTGGTCTAGAAATTGTGGCTGGAAACAGTTGTGGCTTGCACTTTTTTGAGAGAGGTTCGGGTACTCTGTTCGTTCGACACCAGGGTGCGGCTAGGTGTTTGTTGTTGCATTTTCCTTTGGAATCGTATATTTGACTCTGCCCCTCCCCATGCAGTCCGATGCAGGAACCTTGGCGAGCTTTCACAAAAAACCGTACACCGCGAGAGTAGGAGAAAGTAGAAAAGGGAAACTAGAGTTTTCGTTGACCGCACTACAGTGAGCCCAAATCCGGACGTGGTTTCAGGTGGCAAATTTGGCAAATGATCATGATCAGAAGGTCCTACTTGGGCACATGTGGAGGGAAAAATAAATCAAAACCCACATGTGGTACCTGTGGACCCACACGTGGAAGCACACGTGGGGGGAAGAAATCCAAAAAGAATTAACGTGTGGAAATCCACACGTTCCACACGTGGAGTGCAAGCCCTGATTTTGAGAGTTAAAGTTAGCTTGTAATTCCGGGGGTTTAGGGTCTCCGTGTGACCGTTGATAAATGGGTTCTCTTAGAGCAAGAAAGGGCGATATAGTTACGAGCGTAACTACCTGGGACACCCCCCGGGTGTCCCAGGTTTTACCCGGTCTGTCATTTACCCATTCTAGCTTGAGTCCAGTTCAACATTATTCCGATAACGGTACTTCTTTCTTTTTATACCATTTTTTGGGAAACCGGTCCTAACTAAAACCCTGCTTATTGGGCTAGAAGTGCTGGTCAAACGCAAATATTCTTCTAGTCTTCAACAGGACACACGGTCCCAGAGAAGCTAGCACAACATTTCTCTGTGTCAGCCGTGGATGATGATAAATAAGTTGTTCATTGAGCGCGCCCGATCGTTTCTACGTCGAGCTGACATGCAGCGAGTTGCGTTGACGAGCTTCTACCCCCTCTAACATTCGAACTTTGTCAAAAGAAAAATACTCGACGTAGCTGCTTCGACTCCGAATGGAAGGGGGGAAAGGGGCAAATACAATACAAACACAATCTGATTTGTTCTTCGCTTACACCACCGTGTGTTGTTTTCTCACTCAGGACTTTTGACCTGTTGTGTTTGTGTGATTTGTCGTGTAGGGGTAGACCCGCATGACCTCACGTCCGTTCAACACGTGGTTCGGTAGTTACAGCACTTTGGATCCCTTCTGTTCTTTGTCGGGCAGCATCGTCGAGCATTTCCTTTCAAGCTGGCGCTTATGTAAAAAAAATCAACTGCCTTCGGGTAGGCTAGTCTGACACTTTAGTTGTCGTCGGGGAAAAAAAAAGAAAATGAAGCAAGGCGCCGTTTCGGAAGGGAGAAAATGCCCGGCGAGGCGCCGCCCGTGCCCGTGTCGACAGAAGCCAGAAGGGGGTAGGGATCTGCGAGGGCGTGCTTGGAGTGCGTATGTGCTCAACACCCCGCAGGTCCCGTCTGCACCGTGTTTCCATCCTCAAGCCACGGACACTATAGACGGTGCATCATCAGCGCTGAACCTGCCTGCATACAGTTTAGGCGGTTTGTAGCTCGCAGCGTCAAGACCACCAGCACACGCTACCAGAGCACAGAAAAATCCGCCTCGATTAACTCAGGGCGCCCGCCCAGAACAGTGTTACCTCTTCTGTATATATATATATATATATGCACATATGTGTGTGTGGTTGCGCAACGGGCGGCCCCCTCGAATACTTTCTGCAAGGCAGACTGCATATTCAGAGAGAATAACGTGTGTCTCCGGTACTTGGACAGGCGGCACCTGCTTAGCGTCTGCCCCCCTTTTGCCTGATTCGAGCCAGCTTTGCTTGGAAGCCGACCACCTCGGAACAGCCCCCGGCGGAGTGCGAATGAGGGAGGGGGCGGAAAGGAGCGTCAATCCCGCAGACAAGCTGTGTCTCCGTCCGAAGTTGGTTCGAATGGAAACGCCGCCAGAACCAACGCTTTTCTTTCTCCCCTTCTCGCACCCAACAATCCGGTGGGCCTACTTCCCTCCCCTTCACAGGTACACTCGTATAAGACTGCTTTGTTCGTTCTGCCTCTCACCCTTTTTGGAAGAGGCGAGATACAAAAACAAAAGGATCAGACGCGGTTTGTTTGTACACGCCCCCTCCATTCCCCCACAAAAACAAAGGAACCCGGTTCAGCTGTCGTTGAGTTTTGGTTGTTGCATTTCAATTCTAGGTTTTTGTTGATTGAAACTTTGACCTCTTGCTGCCTCGCTACCGACACAAAAAAGAGCGTCACAAGTCGTAGTCAGAGTCGTCGGCCCAGCTGGTGTATGTGTCGCAGGCAAGACCTGTGTGAGTACGTTGGTTGTTTAAGACTGTTTCGAGTCTCCAGGATCCGTGTTTTGTGGCTACGGTCGACAGTCAAGGCAGGTTGGGTTTTTTTTTGTATAAGCACCTGCTTGTAGGAAATACTTGAGGAGGCTGCCAGCTGCAAAAGATCAAAGGAGGTAAATGTGCTGTAGCCCACACGAAACACAGGTGAATCTGGGTTTAGTGGCGGGCGTAAGCGTTCAACAAAAAAGACCCACTTTGTAGTTGTATTGTTTCTCCCCCTCTAGCCTCCTTCGAAGCAAGCACAAAGCAGCCCCTCGAGCATTTTTCCTTGGGGTGTGGTTGGCTGGTGCCTGTTCGCTCGTCTGCCGGGTGGTCTTCGCAGCTGTGTTTTATATGCTTTTACGCACACTTCTGCACGGACCTTTTCGTTCTTTGTTTGCTAGCAAGGTTTTGAACGGCGGTGACCGAGGGGCCAGCCCAGCTCAGCTGAAGCAAGACTCCGCAGATAGGATCATTAAACCTGGGGGGATAGTCTTAGCCTAACTGTTCTGTCAGGCACTACTGCCTGCCTTTCGTGCATGTTTGATGCTAGCATCAAGTCTTCGTCGAAGAAAATGCTAATTCAATAAAAGACACGAATACAAAAAGGGAAAACAGGAAGGGAGCAAGACTCCCGCAGGGTATGAAATTTGAGGAGACTAGCCCGCTGGAACTTTTTGTGTTTCCGACAATCCCGTGTGGGTGTACACACCTCTTTGCTGACTTCCCTTATATTCCACGACTTCGATCTTTGTTTTCCTTTTATCGGAGGTAGTATATCCCAATGAGATACCACAAAGAGAAAACTAAGTAACTTTGTGCTCAGCGGTGCCATGAATGTTCTACTTCGTGTGGACTTTCAACAACCTTGTACCTTCCTACAGGTTCTGCATCTGTTCATTGGGCAACTAATTTTGTTTCCCATTGAAACCAAGGCAATCCCATTGGGATAGACGGGAACCCAATTTCAAGTGTTAGGATATAAGGGAATTCCACTGAGTGACTGCATGTCCAACGAGGAGGTGGGGTGGGACCGAACACGCAGGAAAAACGCACACCGACAGGCGAAGACGAGGGCAGGCGAAGATCGCAGACGGCACGAACAGCTGTGGGCTCCTCGCAGAGAGGAAGCGACGTGAACGCGGGCAGCGAAAGGCAGCGCTTCAACAAAGAAACGCCCTCCGGACGAGACGAGAGCTCGGACAAAGAAGAGCACGACGCACTCCGGACCGGGGCCCGCTCGAAGCCGGCGCCGTAGCTGTCGTCAGAAGCCGTGTCGTCGCCGGCACTCTGCGGCTGGGCGGCGGCCTTCTTTCCCTGCTCCGCCAGCTGGGCGTACTCTTCTTCGGTGAGGGGCCCGTCTGGCACCCCGCCTACGAAGATGCCTTCCGGCGCAGTGATGTCGTTATGTCCCTGCATGCCACTGAACTGGATCGACCGGCGCTGCTTCCGGGAAAGGCCCGCCGGGTAGATGGAGCCGTTAAACGCGAACGGAGGCGGCGTTTGCTGTGGGTGTGTATGTGTGTTAGATTTCAGTTGTGGGTAATCCCTGCGCGGAATATAGCCCATTGTGTATGTGTGTGTGTGTGTGTTGTAAACCTGTTTTCACGTGTTGGGGGTCCACGACTCCTTCAGTTTCAAGTAACCGCCGATGCTCCCCCCGCAGGTTGCGAGTAGGGGTCCGTGTTCAACTGGGGGTTGTGCCTTGAACAGCACCTCGCGATCCCTTCGTTGTCAGCTTCGCACTCGCCACAGCGCTCGAGCAGTATTGCATCCGCGGCCTCAGGCCATCTCCTGTGATGGTGTTGTTTATACCTCCGCTGGCAGGCGCTTCTTCGCACATTCCTTGCATCGGGGCTTCTTGTGTAGCGTGCATATCTCGCCGCGGCGTGTTGTGTTCACCGTCCCGGGTGTGTGTGTTATAGACCTGTTTTTACGTGGTGCCTTCCTGTGCGAGAGGCGTCCACGCCTCCTTCAGTTTCAAGTAGCCGCCGATGCTCCCGCAGGTTGCGAGTAGGGGTCCGTATTCAACTGAGGGTGGTGCCTTGAACAGCACCGATCCTTCAATGTCAGCTTCACACTCGCCGTAACGCTCCAGTCTGTGGGCAGTGCAGAATTGCACCCGGCCATCTCCTTCACGATGGTGCTGTTTATACCGGCAACAGGTCTCCGCTGGCAGGCGCTTCTTCGCACATCCCTTGCATCGGGGTTTCCTGTGTAGCGCGCACATTTCGCCGGGGCGAGCCGTGTTCACCGCGTCCTCCGGGGCCTTCTTACGCTTCTGCACCCGGAACCTTGTCTACCAACTCGTGTGTGTGTGTTTGTGTGTGGACTCGGGGGGCGGTTCAGTTTCCTCACACATTGCCTGCGGCCACAATCAGATGTCAAATTTTTGTTAAGCATTGAGTGCTGTACAAGTGCCATGAGGGCAGGCGAGCACTTGCTAGGCAGCGGCTGCCAAAACTTGCCGCGACACAGTGAAAACAGCGGAAAAGCATACTTCTTTGGACCGCGAGGGCGGAGGGGCGGTGGTGTCGACCTGGCTTTCAATGGCGGTCGCCAGCGAGGCCCTCGGGATGTACGTGTTGATGTGGAAGTCGGTCTTGGCGGCGTACCGCATGTTTTGCCCGTGCGGGCTGCACATGAGGTGCTGCGGCTGCGAGGCGGGCGCGCTGAACAGCGGCACGGGCTGGATGGGCTGCGGGGGCGGCAGGGGGTGCACATGGTGCGGGACGGGATGCAGCGGCTGCTGCTGCTGCTGCTGCTGCTGCTGCCCGTACCTGGTCTCGTGCTCGGCCAGTGCGTCGTTTATGAAGGACTGGGAGACGGTCTGCGGCGCTGACCGAGATTTGCGATGGCCCAGCGGTCTGACAGGGCGTCGGTTGTTCCCCACTGGCTGCTGTTCCCCGACTTGCTGTTGCGGGTGCGCAGTAGTACTGTACGCGGGAGGGTTGGGGATCGGGTTATACGCCGACACCGGCGTGATCGTAGCTGCCGGACGGTACGGGCTTTGGGTCCACGGGTGCGGAATGTAGTCAACCCATGCGTCGGAACCTTCCGTCATGGACACGATCTGCCCAAGCTGGTGCTTTAGTGAGTACAACACCTTCTCGGACGCTCTGGTGATCCACACGTCGACAGCCCCCGCGTCCCCCACCGCTACGGTGGCCCCGACCATGTTCTGGCAGGAGTCCAACTGCGAACCGACCATCGCGACGGTCAACGTGTGCCACACCTTCGCCACGTCCATGTTTCCGTACCGGTTGCGGAGGGTGAGCTTGCCCCCTCCTGCGTTGTCGGGAGCCGACTCGCTGGGTTCGTATGGTGCCCTGAACAGCTCGAGCCGCGGCGCGTTGGGCTGCCCCACGTTGCGGCTCAAGTCGCCGAGCGAGTCGACGAACTTCCAAAACATGTTGATGGTGTCGAAGCTCCCGATTTCCCTTCGGACCGGGCCGCGCGGCGTCTGGGCTGTGGTCGTGAACGCCCAGTGCGCGTCAAGGCACTCGCCGCCATTGCGATACAGGTGCCTCGATTGCTGCGGGGGTGGGTAAAGAAAGTATACGCACAAGAACGCAGAAGGTGGTGACGATCGGGCATGATTTTATGCCAAAAACACAAACTGTGAAAACTTTTGGCGTGTTGTCTTCCTGCACTTGTTCGTGCGCTTCCACTTTTCCGGCCATTCCCTGTCACAAACTCCGCCGGTGATACAGGTAAGGGAGAACACAACTAGGAGACGTGTTTTGCACGTCTGCGGATGAGAACGAGCCGAGTTGGAGCCTTTCCACCGAAGATCCGGCGAGCGCACGCGGAGGCAGGTCTTGCAGTTACGCTAGACCTCCGGAAACAAGAGCTCGTCACTCGCACAACCGCGGCTGATACAAACTAGGTGATGCTGGGAAGAGAGGGTTGTTTTCGTTGAACGCGGTGTCTGATCGTTTTGCGTAAAGCTAGATTCAGGGCGCAAGTGAAAACGCCGCGGTTTGCGGCGACGAGCTTCTCATTTACTCCAACATTCATGTTGGTAAACAAATGAGATCGGTGGAGGTCAGATGAATCGACGGTCGGTGGATGCAAAAGTCGACGACCCTGCTGCTGCCGCTCTGTAAACCCATTGCGAAAGCGCTGAATGGTGTGGAGGAGACAGGGGTCTGAAGCGATAGCCGAACCACACTGAAGGTACCTAAGCTGCCAGCACAGAGACCGAACACAAGTGGGATGCACGGCTTTGGGCACAGCACTGGTCACGCGCCCCGCTGCCGAACGAGAAACTCCACCACCCACCACCGCAGACGGCCTTCCCCTTCTCGTCGCGGCCAACGTGGCCCAATGTAAAACGTACACTCTCTCTCGTCATCGCGACTTGCTTGGTGGAGGACTGGTGTCCACTGATTGAGAGCGAAGAAAATGAGAATATCGGCAGGGCTCCCGGGATTGACGACACTTGACCTGCCAATGACTAGCCTACACGGTACCCCAGCACAAGGTGGGGGAGTTAAACTGTGCGTCCATTTTGCGGGTGGTACACCCGCAAATCCAGTGTGCCACACCCGCAAATCCAGTGTGCCACACCCGCAAAGCCAGTGTGCCACACCCACAAAGCCACTGTGCTACACCCGCAAAGCCAGTGTGCCACACCCGCAAATCCAGTGTGCTACACCCGCAAAGCCAGTGTGCCACACCCGCAAATCCAGTGTCCATAAGTGGTCCATGAGTGGTCCATGAGTGGTCCATGAGTGGTCCATGAGTGGTCCATAAGTGGTCCATAAGTGGTCCATGAGTGGTCCATAAGTGGTCCATTATGGGATACCCTAACCCCTATCGTGGATAGGATCTTTAACTCCAGCTTCTGAGGCTGGACCTCGCCGTACCGCAAACCTGTACCACGTCCCCGGCCGCCCCGCACCGCGGCTTCGACCCGCGATGCCTGCCACACACGCAAAGCCAGTGTGCCACACCCGCAAATCCAGTGTGCCACACCCGCAAATCCAGTGTGCCACACCCGCAAAGCCACTGTGCTACACCCGCAAATCCAGTGTGCCACACCCGCAAAGCCAGTGTGCCACACCCGCAAAGCCACTGTGCCACACCCGCAAAGTCAGTGTGCCACACCCGCAAATCCAGTGTGCCACACCCGCAAATCCAGTGTGCCACACCCGCAAAGCCAGTGTGCTACCAGCAAATCCATGTGCCACACCCGCAAAGCCAGTGTGCTACACCAGCAAATCCAGTGTGCCACACCCGCAAAGCCAGTGTGCCACACCCGCAAAGCCACTGTGCCACACCCGCAAAGCCAGTGCGCTACACCAGCAAATCCAGTGTGCCACACCCGCAAAGCCAGTGTGCTACACCCGCAAATCCAGTGTGCCACACCCGCAAAGCCAGTGTGCCACCCCGCAAATCCAGTGTGCCACACCCGCAAAGCCAGTGTGCCACACCCGCAAATCCAGTGTGCCACACCCGCAAAGCCAGTGTGCCACACCCGCAAAGCCAGTGTGCCACACCCGCAAAGCCAGTGCGCTACACCAGCAAATCCAGTGTGCCACACCCGCAAATCCAGTGTGCCACACCAGCAAATCCAGTGTGCCACACCCGCAAATCCAGTGTGCCACACCCGCAAAGCCAGTGTGCTACCAGCAAATCCAGTGTGCCACACCCGCAAAGCCAGTGTGCCACACCCGCAAAGCCAGTGTGCCACACCCGCAAAGCCAGTGCGCTACACCAGCAAATCCAGTGTGCCACACCCGCAAATCCAGTGTGCCACACCAGCAAATCTAGTGTGCCACACCCGCAAATCCAGTGTGCCACACCCGCAAAGCCAGTGTGCTACCAGCAAATCCATGTGCCACACCCGCAAAGCCAGTGTGCTACACCAGCAAATCCAGTGTGCCACACCCGCAAAGCCACTGTGCCACACCCGCAAAGCCAGTGTGCCACACCCGCAAAGCCAGTGCGCTACACCAGCAAATCCAGTGTGCCACACCCGCAAATCCAGTGTGCCACACCAGCAAATCTGGTGTGCCACACCCGCAAATCCAGTGTGCCACACCCGCAAAGCCAGTGTGCTACCAGCAAATCCATGTGCCACACCCGCAAAGCCAGTGTGCCACACCCGCAAAGCCAGTGTGCCACACCCGCAAAGCCAGTGCGCTACACCAGCAAATCCAGTGTGCCACACCCGCAAATCCAGTGTGCCACACCAGCAAATCTAGTGTGCCACACCAGCAAATCCAGTGTGCCACACCCGCAAATCCAGTGTGAAATCCGGTGTGCCACACCCGCAAATTCAGTGTGAACACCTGTCTTTGCAGGATTTCACACTCGATTTGCGGGTGTACCGACCGTACAGTTAACTCCCACCCGGTGTAGGAGTACACGTTGCTAGCAGCAGCCACAGCATGAAGATCTTCATCACGGCTGCTGCTGACACGCAGCTTGACGGATTTAACAGATAACCCCCATACCTGGTTCGCGTACACGACAGACGTGTCAAACAGCTGCGACGACATTTCTTTCGGTATTTCCTTTTGGGTGTCCCCGAAGAGAGGCAACGGACAAGGAGTGGAAAGAGAAAAAAAAAGGTATTGGTTTGTTCGACGAGCCGCAAAGACGCGAAGTCCGGTACGGGCACGCCCGCTCCGATAAGAGAAAGGAGAGAGGAGAGAAGAACGAGAAACGAAGCAGGGGGGGGGGGGAAGAAAAGACGGGTCGAAAGAGCGACTTTCCTCTTCTTTGTGTTGCTTTTTTTATTTTTTCCAAGTGTCGAACAGGGGAGTGGTTGGGTATCGAAAACGTATCTTTTTTCGTTTAAGTCCTGACATTTTCAGTTTGGTCCGGGCAATTGCGTGCGAGAACGTGCTTGGAACGGTCGCGCTCAACACCACACTAGCTGAACGGTGCAAATCCGGCAGCCAGCTCTACACCGCCCCCATCCCCTCCTGACGGACCGCGGTATACCACAAGCTTGGCATATTGACATGTTCCTCCTCATCGCTTTCACGGAACTACGTCGGACAATACGACGAAGCTAGCTTTTTTTTTTTTTCTTTTTTTTTCAGGCCACTGCAGGGCCTGCGCACATATCCCTAACTCTCGGCGGCCGGGACCCTCTTGCAACGATGCAAAAAAAAATATCTGCATACTGCCCAAAGACGAATAATTACTAGTACACGTCTTCTTGGCGGATAGTCACCTACCGTGAAGCCAAAGCTCGAGAGACCAGCAGCAGCGGCCTTTCGCACTTTTCCTGTCTTTGCGGTGGGTGCAGTTGCCTTGGTCAGCAACGATTCTGGCTCTGTATTCACTGGTGCAGGGGTCACTTCTGGAGGCAGGACTTGCACGGGAACACGCGATTGCGAAAGAGGTTTCTCATCAAGAGATGAATCGTCGTCGTCTGCCGAAGAAGTGTCATTCGCTCACGTCGCTGTCACTGGCTTCATCAGCCGACACGCCAGCTCATCATCATCATCATCACAGGTAGTTGCAACAACATACTGAACCAACCAACCATTGCATCGTTGCATGGTGTCCTATAGTTGCACTACTGCTGCATACGCAGTTCAAACCTATGGTTTGTTACTCCTATCGTTGCACGACATCGCATCGTTGCAATACATCGCTGCACTACATCGTTGCACTGCATCGTTGCATGGTTGCCCTATGCCTACCATAGTGAGCAACGATCATGCAACGATGCAACGATGCAAAAAAAAAAGAAAAAACCCCATGATTTCCTGCAACGATGCGACGATGGTTAGGGATATGTGCGACTACAGGGTATTAGTTTGAAGGCTTCCGGGGTTTGCAGATTTAGACCGTTACTATGGGGTGGTTTTGGGCGGTGTTTCGGTGCCGCTTTCGCCGATGTACGGCGTCTTGGGGCGGAGCCGACACATCTCCACAACTTCGTTCGGCAAAAGAGGGGTCTTCATGGGGAGTCCTTTATGGGTCAATTATGGTCACCCCGTCAGTTTGGCGACACATTTTGCGGGCGTGTTTTCAACCTACACCAGTCTGGATCTGGATGGAGTTTCCGAATGCTTCTGGGTTCCCTGTGGGGATATGGGGACGCGCTCCAAAAACAGTCAAAATCGTAAACAGACTGTCGTCAGGCAGCTGAAGGGGTGGACCTGGGACCTATTTTCCTATGATTCCTATGATAATAGGTCCACGGTTTTGGTGTGCACCGCCGTGCTTACAACAACATTTTTAGCGTTATTTTTAGCAACATCGCGCCGAAGGCGCGACGGAAAATTTGGGCAAAAATAACTCCGCCCCCCCTTTATCATGTGTGGGCAACTCTTAGCTCGTGTGGGATACTCAACTGTCAAACAGGACCTTGGCCTGGTGCACAGTGGCAGCTGCGGCTGGGTCTCAGCAGCGGAGGCTCAGCAGCCTTCCGCTACAAACACCACACCCCCCGCCTATATTTACTTTGAACACCGTTTTTTGAACTTTTTTTTTTTTTCCCCCGGCCAAGTCAGGGGTTTATATGGAAAGCTGGGTCCTCTGTATTCCTCCATTGGGGGTGGTTAACTTTTTACCAAGAAAGTGTTTTCTCAGTGTGGTTGCGGAGCTGCACCCAAGGACCCCCCAGTGTAGCATAGCGCAGCCCAGCACAGCCGAATTGTGTCTCGTTCGTGTCTCGATCATAAAGGAAAAGGTGTGTCAAGTGTACGGCAGGGAACTTCAAGTTAAAACAACGTAAGCTGCAAACGGGTACTACATGCCTACAATACTAGCCACAAAAAGGGGCACTGGATGTGCAACAAGCAGGGTTCTTCTTGTAAGGACAGCTGCTGCTGTATCAAAGTATAACGAAGCTCTTGCAAACTTGAGCTGCGTAGGGCGCACATTTGCATAGCCACAACCAAGTATGCCCTCAAAAGAGTCAACGAAGTCCGCTGTGACTGGCTCATTCCACTGAAAGTGGACGCCAAGAACAAGCAAGCTGGCTCCCCGGGCCCGGCCCCCTTCAGTGGCTGGCCAGTGCTGGCCACTCACGGCGGCCCCCCGACAGGTTTCTTTTTTTTTTTTTTGGAGCGTGGGGGTTACCCCCACGTAAGACCCCCCTCATAAATCACTGGGCCAAGTCCGGTTTGCAGATTTAGACCGTCGGTCTAAATATGCAACAGAAACTAATCCCCTGGGCCACTAGGGCACCTTACTCCACTCCTTTGAGGTCCCCTACCAGTTCCGCTGGGCTATTGAACTAGGGCTTGCATCTGAGAGTTCATCCCCAAACGCCTGGAGAAGTTGGCCCCTCCAAAATGCATAGGGATGCAGGGTGACCGGGCGTCGGCCTTCAGGCCGGGAGGCCCGGGTTCGAACCCGGCCGAGTACATGTTTCCGGTCGAAAATTATTTTTGGGATTTTTCTGGTTCCAGGGTCGATCGCTCCCGGTTCAGATGCACTCGAGTACAAACCGGTCCACCCCCCGGCTGATCGACAGCAGCCGGCAGTTCGATGCACCCCGGACTTCAGCAGGCATATACTGAGGCAATGCGGGACTTCCAGGAGATAGGGGTAGACCGGCTCAGAGCAGTAGAACGACGATGGCCTCGTGCAGCTTTGGCGCGCTTCACGAACCATCACTTCACACTTCGCGACGGAGCGACAGCACCCAGCTGGGAAATCTGCGCACTGGCCGTCGCCAGGAGGGTCGCGAGACAGACAACCTTCTGCATTTCTTTGTGATTTGTGTGTATTGTTTTGTTTGGCGGCTTGGTTGCTGTTGGGGTTGTTTATGTTTGTTTATGTTGTCACCACCTGGTCCAGACGAAAATATCGGGGAGTATCGGGGAGTTTTCGGGGAAATTCGGGGACTTTCGGGGTATTTCCTTCGTGGCGACCACTTTCCCTGCAGCCGGCCTTGGCGAAGGCGGGGAGGGGCTACGCTATTATGGCCCTACCTTGCGCAGAGCGGTCCCGTGTTTGGCTATGCCCCGAAGACGAAGATAGAGGCTGAGAAGGAAGGACAGACTGGGAGGTACAGGTTTGACACACGGGCAGGTAGCGACAGGATCCGCTGCGGCAAGGAGAGCAGGAACCGTTCCACCAGAGGTCGTGCGGGTACAGACGATGCTCGTGCTCGAGTCGCAGCTGGGGACGAACAGGCACGCCTTCAATGATGAGGTCTGGGGGATGGACGTAATTTCCACGTGTCGTGCAGGTGGGACGCCTTCGAAGACGGCACCTCCGGCAAGAAGGGACAGAAGAGGGCAAATTTAGTGGGCGGCGCGGAGACCCAGTGCATGGAGGTAGGCGTGCCCAGGCCACCACCAAGGACGAGAGTCCCGTGTGCACGAGACATCACAAGGTGAAATGCGAAGAGTGCAAGCATAGGCAAGCGTCGGTAGCGCGCTGCTGCCGAGGCACACCACGACGGCCTCGCCGTGAAGTATTGCGAGAAGCACAGGATGGCGCAGTGCGGACGTGCAAGACGATCGCGGAATGCTGCAGGAACTCACACCACGGATGCCTGCAGCACGATATGCCGATGTGCGGAGTCGGCGGCGAAGAGACGGAAGCGCGGGCCTTCGCCCCCGGGGACGCCCGAAGCGACACCGAAGTCGAGGCGCAAGCTGCGACCCAAAGCGCCACAAGGGAAGCGGCGGATGCCGGCGCCAACACCGCCATCGAGAACGCCGCAGAAGGCGACGACACTAGGACGGCCGCTGGCAACGAAGCGGCGGCGTAAGGACTCGCCATCATCGAAGACAGAGACGTGCACTCCGCGGCGGGCAGAGGTGCAAGATAAGGTACCAGTGACGAAGAGAGGTAGCACGAAGAGGTAGTCACGAAAGAGAGCAGATGCAGATTATCGCCACAGGCTCTTTGCATGCTAACCCTAACCACCAGGAACAGGAGCAGTTACGGTCGAAGACGGCAATTCGAGCGAGGAGTAAGGTTGATAACCAAAATGAGAGGCACGATGGCCATCCTGAAAGCAGGTCCTCCTTGTGGGGTTGTCACGCCTTCGCAGTCCCAGGGCCTCCACCCACTTGCATACGGTCGTCGACTGACCTTTCCCGGGACGAGTTGGAATGCGGGTACCATCTTTCCGGTGATTTCCGGTTCCTCCCGTACTCTACAACTCCCCACATAAGTGAACGTGGACTCCGAAGTGGACACTCCTTTCAACCGGGTGCACGACTTCAGAATTCCGGGATGTGTTGACCCACTGTTTCCGATGCGGCTTCCAATCATCGAAGGCTAAACTCGGGTGCAGGAGCGGTGCTCGTCGTTCGGGACCAGATGGGGGACGACTGGGTCTGCCCGGTTTACACGTGACTGCTGCAGCGTGGTCAGAAGTGGGAAGGTCATCGGGAGATGGCGGGCGCGAATACTTCTTGCCCAAACCAAAACCCAAGAGGGAATTGGAGAGTTTGACATAAGAATGGCAAACTCGTGGTACCGAAGGTTGCAACCGCAAACAGAAGAGTCAGATGATGGTTGAACCTGCGCACATGCGCAAGACGCGTCCTGTTCAGGTCCAAGGACTCAAAGGGTAGGTCCTGGAGGTTTTCTAGCAACTGGTGGTTCGCCTTGAGGCCCTCTGAATCCGCAGGCTGCAGGGTATGCCTCAACAACTGCCTAGGAGTCCAAGCTACAGTTCGTAGATGCATCTGAGTTCTCTCGCACGGTGTTAAGAAACGCCCTGCGAGCTGTCGAGGTGGCCAAGGAAGAGGATCGGAGGAGGAGGAACACGGACGGCTCAAGAGAGCCGCGTCCGAAGCACACTAGCACACCTACCCGCACACCTCACCCACTTGCCCGCCCATCCACCCACCCGTTTACCCAACTACCCACCTGTTCATCCATCCACCGACCTGCCCACCCCCATCCACCCATCTGTCCACTCAACTACCAACCTGTACACCTACCGGCAGCCCCACTTTTTCCCACAAAAAATCGGGCTGAGTATCGGGGAGTTTCGGGGAAGTGTCGGGGAGTTTCGGGGAACTTACCAGGAGCCCGGACCAGGTGGATTGTCTTGAAGGGGGGGTCGAATAATAACAGTTACTTGACACACGTCTGGAACACTACCACTTCTTGATCCTGCTACTGTTCAGCTACCCGGAACTTTTTATAGTATTCGACAAATCGAATAATAACACAGGTTATTATTCGACCCCCCCCTTTGCATTTTCTGCCCTGGCAGCTTTCGACCGTGAAATGCTCCGAAAACTGAGGCGAGATCGACGCCTGCCGTAGGTAGTGGGCAGGAACTGACCCGCGTAGCAGCTATATTTTTCACAACCAGCGCAGCGGGTTGTGGTAGTCGGAAGATTTGCTCTGGATCTACTGCAGGTCTTCTCGAGCGTTTTAGATTATTGCGGGTTGTCTCGGAATATATCGCGGAAGACGCAGGCATGTTTGGAGTTGGGCAGCTCAGATTCTAGTCCTGTCCGGGCTCTTGTGCCAAGTCGGTTGGGGATTGCCAAGTCCTTGACCTGGTAAAGGGATCGGCAACCTGTCGGGTCCTCATAGTAAATGCCTATACGCAATCTGCAACTCAAAGCGAATGGGCTGAAGGTTGGCATTTTGTTAAGGGAAAAAACTGAAACATGCAGTAGGTTGTTCGGAAAATCAAGCGAGGATACCAGCTGCCGAGACCATGGGTCGCGTTTGGGTGCTGCGAAGAGGCCACAACGCGGGAATCATCTTTCCGACGACGGCGGAACAGAGTCGTATCACTTCGTAGACCACTCCATGAACAGGGATCAGACGCACACCCTGAAGGCGAACACTAGCAAGTCATCAGTACTGGCTGTACGCGACACAATCGCGACTATCGGAGAATCTCTGATTCGCCGGATGTTTCCTCGTTCCAGACTGGTTTGATCGACAACAAAGCTGGTCGATCCTGCCAGTCATGTTGTTTTTGTCTCAGACAGGACGAACGGGAAGGCACGAACAACACAAAAAAGACTGGAGGAATAGTTGAGTCGCACCTGTTGCCAAACCAGAAAAAACACGGCGTTCTTCGTTTTTTCTCACGAAAGAGATCGGTCCTGCAATGGGTTGTGTTTAGCTCTCCGACTCCCGCAATCGTGGTTAGCACAAACTCAAGAGGTCTAGTCAACTATCCCTTGCAGTATTAGTTTATTCAACACGAAAGAAGAACGAAGAATATAAAAAAAAAGAAGGAAAAGGGCGGCTCCGGGTCCAGGAACGTGACGGTCAACCACAGCTTGCAAAGCTTGAGTCGAAGGCAGCACAGCGCTACAACCGTCCTGCGATGTGACTGACCGCCTCGACGAGCTTGTGTTCCAAACGCCAAGCCCCCCCACGCCTTGATCCTTCCGAAGCTGTCAGTCGCAGAGACATGATCGAGGACAGTGATCGCTTGAGCATCATCCATTCTCGGGACCGGTGCATCCGCAAGGTAAGTTGTTACAAAAACAAAAACAAGAAAAAAATGCAATCTGTCCCGAGGCAGCTGTGAAGCATGGCGGGGCCATGGGCCTTCAAGCGAGCGTTGAAAAACAGGGGTAAACGAGAAAGAACAAGTGGGAGGGAGGGGGTCGCAAGAACGTGCTTGGAATGGTCAACGTGCTCATCACACTGAAATGAAGAAGTGGGAACGGGGGGAAGGGGCAAAGGCGACGCTTCGAGGAGCCGCGCGACAAAAGGTTTCACTCTAAAAAAGCTTGGTACTGAACTCAGTGGCGTGTCCCAGAGCAGTCCCAGGTACGCGGTGGTCCAGCCTCAGAGCAACGCTGGAGTTAAAAAAGCGGGTGTCACACCCGCTTTTCGGGTGTGGATTTACACGCGTTTTGGTCGCAGCACACCCTCTTTACCTCCAGCTTCTGAGGCTGGACCTCACCGTGTAGTATCATGCGATACGTTGCAGTAATTTCCGTAAGCAGATGTCGGTAGTCGGACAGGGTGGCCATGGCTGCTCACCAGAGAGTCCGTCTGGCTCATCTTCTTCGAAAGGTCTGTAGAAACTACTCGGAGGAGAAACACTCGAGGGGCTGCCTTGTGCTTACTTCGAAGGAGGCTAGAGGGGGAGAAACAATACAACTACAAAGTGGGTCTTTTTTGTTGAACGCTTACGCCCGCCACTGAACCCAGTTCCCCTGTGTTTCGTGGGCTGCAGCACATTTACCTCCTTTGATCTTTTGCAGCTGGCAGCCTCCTCAAGGGTTTCCTACAAAGCAGGTGCTTATACAAGAACAATACAACTGCAAGCTGTTGAACGCGTGCGACCGACACTAACCCCAGCTTCACCCGTGTTTCGTGTGGGCTCCAGCACAGCTCCTTGTGAGTTGAACTCTTGTTGCAACAAAGGGGTGCCACTGAGCCGACACACGTTGGAAAACTGGCGGCTTCTTCAAGTATATCCTACGAAGCAGCGTGCTTATACAAGAAGAATAGAGTTTACAACACGATAAGAGTTTGAAGAAGACTGAGAGATGACAACCCCTTCACGAACAAAACGAAAAGACAGATGCTTCGTCATGCCTGTGCGTGCCGTTGATCGCCTTTCCACTTAACCACCAAAATACGCTCTCTACATCTTCAGCCTTGTAAGGTCGCTATTGCTAACCGGAAGAGAAATCGACACGTTAGAGTGGGACCGCCTCTCCGTGAAGTTTCGGGGTTTACTTCAAAAGAAAAAGAAAGAATAGAAGCAAAACCCGAATCGCCGTTAGGGGGGAACAAAGAACTCTATTTAAGACGGAGGGTCGCCGGGGAGTCTCACAGCATCAATGCGCACACAGCGGCGATCGCCACGAGAAGAGACAGAGCAGGGGCGCCTGCAGGAGACGCGATCGTATCGAAGATAGCGGAACCTTGCGTGATCTCGGCCGCGAATATGTCTGACCCGACGATTGCCAGGGATTGAGACGACTCCGAGGTGAGGATTACACCTTCAGCTGGTGTGTAGCTGCAAACGTAGCCGACCACCTCCACTGACGGCGTAACGGTAATGTACTTCGACTCAACGTCGCTTATTTCATTGCACTGGCCAATAACGTACTCTTCCTTGGACGCCTGAGTAGCACAAGCGTTGTCGATGAACTGCTCAAGGGCAAACACACCCTTGCCCCGGAAGCACGTCATCATCAACTTGTAGGAACCCGGCGACAACACGCAGTCGGCCGAAGCCTGACGGCAGCAGAACCCATCACAGAGGTTGGTGCACTTCGAAGCACCGACCGCAACAGCAGCTGACGACTGCGGGAACACCGATATACCGTTAACGGACGAGGGGCCGCCCTCGCACTTCCCGTTGGTGTACTCGGTTATGGCCATCTTCTGTCCGTAAAGGCTCCTCTGCATGCCAGCCAGTTTGCACGCGGCGACAGCCCCGAGAGTCGTCTCGAAGCGGACTGCGAAGAAGTCGAGACGGTAGCACTCGCCCGAGACCATTTTGGTGCGCGTGACTTGGCCCGTGCAATCGGTGGAGCCCTTCCAGTAGTCCATGAACCATGTAGTGGCCTCGTCTTCATCATCGTCACAGTCGGTGATGTAGATGGCTGTTGTGAACTTCACAGACGAAGTTCCATAGCTCATACAGTTCCCGATACTAGCCCTCGTCGTCGCAATAGTATCGCCACACGCTATACCGCTCCCCGCAACTTGGTCGAACAGTGTTGGAACAAGGTTCGGCTGGGAGATCTGCGCACTGGCTGCCGCCAGGAGGGTCGCGAAACAGACAACCTTCTGCATTTCTTTTCTTTACTTTTTCCTCTGGCTTGTCCTGTCCTTCCCTTTTGCGAGACGGAAGGCTCGTGTTTTGCAAGAGAGGTTGCTACTTGAAAGGTACCTTCTGCCAGGGGGCTGGGGCAGCCAACTAGGCATTCCTCATTCAAGGAGAAAACATTGAATCGATCCTCATCACGACGCAAGTTCAAAGGATTTCTCATTCATTTCAAAATAGGTAACTGGAAGGCTCTCAACTCGTTTAATGAGTCAGCGTCGTGCGCGTGCGGGCTTGAACATTTGCGAGCATCACAGACCTGCTGTTGGCTCGCTCTTCCGCACGCTACAAGTCTCACGCAGTCCCCTTAAGAATAAGCGTTATAAGTAGCGCCGGGCAGGCAGCAAGCCGCTCGCTCACTCCCCACACACACAAGGACGCACCCACCTGTTTATCGATTCAAGGCTCAAGATCTCATTCGTTAACGTTGTAGGGACTGCGTCCTGACGTCCCTCGCCGTCGGGTGCCTGCTCATCCTTTTACGGACGGAGTGGAAGGAGGGCTGCCCAGGGCGCGCAGAAAGCCTTCTCGGAAACTGTGGGTCGAATTCAAGAGTGGGGAACCCAGGGCTCCTTGAAAACGCTTTCGTAACGCATTTTCACAGCAGCAAGGGGACTTTTGGACGTGCCTTCGCCCTGGAGGCGCGGTGTCCGAAGTCCAGACCGAGTTTTCGCTTGGAGCCGGATTGATATGCCTGGGAAATTGGATCGGTGGAGTTCGAGACGACTGCGTTGAACAACGACTTCGCGGAATGGACTACGCTCTCCTACGCACGCCTGGCTTTGTGATACCAGTACGCGGCCAACTATGGATGGATCGCTTGAGCATCATCCATTTTCGGGACCGGTGCATTCGGCAGGTGACTTAAGGTGTCCGAGTGATCGCTCATCACGTCGCTGACTTGAGATGAGAGGCTAGTCGAACTCCGGATCATGTTTGCAGTATACTGAGGGAACAGGAGCAAGACGCATGGCTAGATGAGCTCGACCACCTCGAATCGCCACCAGGATAATTCGGGTGGAGCTGGCCCCTACGACTCGTAGTATTCCGGTAAAAGGTGGCACTAGCCCGAACCAACAGGATCAAAGAATGTCCGTCACACCTTCCCTATTATTTTTTACGACGGCCGAATCTTGAGCGTCTCACTCTCCGATATCGAACCCTAAATCCCCGTTACCCGGTCACGATCAGCAACAAAGTTCCTGGGGAAGGTAAGTCAGGTAAGTGGACACGAATTGATGCGCAATCCAGGGACAACTCCAAACCCGGGACGGGAATGAGCTTCGCCTTGCGCGGTTCGCGTTGCGACCCGCCTGAACCAGTGTTCGCGCTAAGGAAAAAAAGGGGCTGATTTCAGTTCGATCCATTGACCGAACGCCATCCTATTGCATCAAACCTTGCTATTCAACTCCAGAAGATATGCGATGCTCGTTCTCGGACCCAGAACTGCAAACAGAGCATCGATCGGTTAAGTGATCTTTGCACCGCCACATTCTCGATTCCAACCGATTCAAGTCGATTTGTTGAACGCTTACGCCCGCCACTAAACCCAGATTACCTGTGTTTCGTGTGGGCTACAGCACATTTACCTCCTTTGATCTATCGCAACTGGCAGTCTCCTCAAGCATTTCCTACAAAGCAGGTGCTTGTACGAAAAAAAAGCTCGGAATTTAATCAGCCGGCAAGCTGGCTGATCGCCGCGCTCACTGGCCTGAACACCCAGCAAAACGGCGAAGGTCAGCAATAATTTGCGAGCAGCAGTTGCCCTTTTCTTTCACGCGGCTAGCAATGTGCCTTTCGGCGCTCAAGGCAAAAGAGTAGCAAGTTGCCTCCAAGCTACGGGCATGCACTTCCTGGTCAGGGTGGCTTGGGTAAGGGCGTATTTCGCGCCACGGTCTCAGTAACCGTGTCGCTGCAGAAAAAAGATGAGTAGAATGAGTCAACTGACAATGATTATCGGTCGCATTCGCTACCATTTTGTCCGGTCCGATCTCATACGACGAGAAGGAATGCGGCCGGCTATGGTAATATGCTTCTTGCAGTTCAGAGTCGAGTTCGTCATAATGTGTTCTCTTTGCGCACTGCACTGCACAGTACTGGCACCTCGAAAGCACAACTGCGCCCGGCACAGCTATCCGCTACTGCCGGTCTTTGGTAAAGGCTACGAAGTTTAACGCGAGTCGTAGGTGGTTGCACACGGCGTGCGGAGAGCGGGAGCTGCGCAGTCCTGATCTACTGTCGACGGGCCGAGGGACAGCACCTAACACGCTTGCGAATCACGCAATACGCCCGGCTGGAAGCGATGCCGATGTTCACACTTCGAACGCGTGGATTTATTGGGCGCAAGTACGACCAAGATCGGCACGCTTAACGTAAGCATATCACCCAGCAGCAGGAAAAGAGGACAAACGGCGATTCCGCAGTACTCTGCGGACTGAACATCCGCTTCCTACAGTGCACAGTTTAATGTGCTTAGCACTCAAGCTCATCGCCACTGAAGCTGTCGGCATCCTGTTTCTTGCTGGGCGGAGCAGCTTCGATGGTTTCGAACTGTTCTTCATGGTCCCACATGTATGCTTTCAGCGGTTGGTGAGCGTACATGCGGCCATCGAACTTGCGGATACAGTCTTGGGCCGATATAAATGACTTGAAGCGTATGAGGACGACGCCCTCGGCACTGTTGGGCAGTACTCTGACGTTCTCCACGTGTCCGAACTTCGCGCATTCTTCGCGCATGTCCTGCTTGATGACGTTCGAGACAGTCGGCTGCTCCGCTATCTCGTCGGGATGGAACACGTTCTTTACGGCGACAGTCCTCGCGTTCGGGTCCGCGTCGGTTTCCTTCCAGGCCAGCTGCTGGCTTTCGGTCGCTTTTTTCGCCTTCTTCATCTGCCTGTCGTAGGCGGCGAGGTCCTGCCGCGGCTGGTACGCGTCTCCCTTCTTCTCGAACTTCGCCGGCTCCACGCGGACCCGCGCGTGCCGCTCTTCGTTGAACAGCGCGCCATCCAGCAGCTGCACGGCCAGGTCGACGGATTCCGGGCGCACGAAGGTGACCAGGCCGTCGCCCCTGTCGTAAACCTTCACTTTCTCGGTGTTGGTCAGCGGGTCCCGTTTTATGACGCCGACCTTCTTGAAGAACGCCGACAGCTGCGCGGCGGTAGTCCCGGCCGGGAGCTCGGACACGTAGACGGACGTGTTCACTTTGAGATTGAACCACTCAGTCGGCTTCTTGTCGCCGGCCGCCGCGGCGTCCTTCCGCTTCCGCTTCGACGGCTTCGCGGCGGAAGCGTCACCGGGCTCGCCGGCGGCGGGCGGCGCCGGCTTCTGGCGCGACTTCGCGACGCCGAGACGGAGGGCCTCCGTGTCTTCGAGGAACGAGTAGAGCTCCGGGACCCTCTCGATCTGCATCCAGTCGGACAGGTACCCCTTGGCCCAGACGAGGGTCGAGGAGTCGACGGTCGGGAGGGGCGGCGGCGGCGGCTGGCCCTCGGCGGGCGCGGCGGGCGGGGCCGCTTCGTTTTCGTACAGGTCCTTCAGGTCGTGGGCGGTGAGGGGGCCCGCGTGGTGGCCCCCCGGGGTGAGGCAGTACCAGTCCGCGGTCATGAGGGTGGGTTCTTCCGGGTTCCCGCCGCCCCGCGGCGCGGCCGGCGGCGTCGGCGCGGCCGCTGCGGGCGGCGCGTCGGGTTGGGCCACCTCGCCGTCTTCGATCCCGTCGTCCACACCGCCCACCGCATTGGCCAGATCCAGCCGCTTCGCCTTGAACGCCTGCTGCGGCTGCGGCTGCGGCTGCCGCTCGCCCTGCGCCATAGCGTCCGCCGCGTCCTCGGGCGCTGCGATGGAGATTTTCATCCTCCCGTCGCCGCCCGCGCGTTGCTTCGTTTTGCCGCCCTCGAACACAGCGCCGTCGTCGGCGTCCCGCGTCGGCAGGCGGAGGTCCATGGTGTTGCCGAATGTGTGCTTGTTTGATCTCTAGTTGTTCCCTCTTTGTTCGAGAGTGGAGCCGGAGCTCGTGTCTCCCTTTCCCTTTGAAAGAAAAAGAATGCGGTGTGCTGCGATGCGTTGTGTTGTGCATTGACTGCATGCGGGAACCTGAAGCAGGTCGTGAGTCGGGGGTGCCGCCCGAGAGCACAAGCCGAACCCGGCCGACACCAACAGCCGGTCTGCGCTCTCAGGCATACCGTGGAAGACCCAGAGCCGTGCAACATAGCCAACGAGGAGGAGGGGGGTAGGTGCAGGCTGGGTAATAAAGTACGTGCGCTCGGCTAAGGCCGGCGCGTGGCGAGACTGGAGGCAGCAAGTTCGGGGAACAGTAAAGTTCGGGCGAAGCTAAGCTCGGGCAAGGCTAAGTTCTGGTGAAGCTAAAATCAAGTGATGCTAAGTTCGGCGTTGCTAAGTTCTGGTGCTAAGCGCTGGTACTAAAAAAAGTTCGGGCACGAAGCGAAGTTCGGCCAGGGTGGTAAAATCTTTTGGGCAGGGGGGAAGAAAGTTAACTCCGCGCTAGTATCTAGTCCAAAAACAATACACTTTTTCACTGGAGAAAAGCCGGGTTGGCTCGGATAGAGGCTATTCACATTGCATGTTCATAGGACCTCCAGTCTCGAAAAAATAGTGGTTTGGGGAGCTTCCGGGCACCGGGCTCCGTCCTGGTGTCAGTCCCTTATTAACCACACAGGAAGTGGGTGTGCTCCTGGCCCTCGTGCCACTTGACGACCGTTTGCGACGTTTCGGGGTGAAGCTCGTCCACCTCGGACTCTGTCGTCGGAGGCGTAGCAAGCCAGGCGCCACGGGCCTCCGGGAAGGGCAGAATCTAAGGTGAAGGAAAAACTGTGGGACAAAACTTTTACGAAGTGCGGATTCTAGGTCATTCCGGCACTTGAAAAAAAAATTTTTTTTCACTGAAGACCACCTCACGGGCCGTGGGGTTGCTGCGGTGCAAATGGCCCCAGCCAAGCCCGCGACCTCGACCTGGTAGGGCCGGCCTCCCTACACCACTTCATCCCCCTTTTTGTTCTTCGCTTACACCACCGTGTGTTGCTTTCTCACTCAGGACTTTGACCTGTTGTGTTTGTGTGATTTGTCGTGCAGGTAAACCCGCATGACCTCACGTCCGTTCAACACGTGGTTCGGTAGTTACAGCACTCGGGATCCCTTCGGTTCTTTGTCTGGCAGCATCGCCGAGCATTTCCTTCCAAGCTGGCGTTTATGTAACATAAGCTGGCGCTTATGTTTTCGTTGACCGCACTACCCTGAGCCCAAATCCTGGACGTGGTTTCAGGTGGCAAGATTTGGCAAATGATCATGATCAGAAGGTCCTACTTACCTACTTGAGCGGTTCAGTTTCCTCACACATTGCATGTGGCTAAAACAAAAAACTCACTCGTGAGGGCTTCCCCAAGTTCTCCCACTTCGAACGTATATTTTCCCACTGCACTGCATACAAGAATGAAAGCGAGAACTTGGGGTAAAGCCCTATTCGTAGATTCACGTTAGACGAAGCTAGCGCACAAGGTTTGCACATAGCTTACCCTTCGTGCGACGGGTCAAAGAGCTGCATGCTAGCGGCCCTGCCAGCCCTAACACGGTACGAAGCAGAGTTTTCTACCTACGAGCACTCCGTTGCGTTTCTGTGTGCTGGTTGACTTCCCTCATGTTTTCCGGTCGAGCATCTGACACCCAAGCTGCCGCTCAGGAGAGCTTGCAACCTGCTGCCTCGCAGCAAAACTCCCGGCCTGAAAGCGGTTGACAGGGAAAAGATGCGTTTATTTCTTCTTTTCTTTTTGCAGGGACGCAAGAAGGTTGCCGGTGGAAGAGTTTAAATTTACCTACGGGGCAGTGGACACAACGAAGAATAGTTGAGTCGCAATTCTTGACAGCTGGGGGTGCCCGTTGGCACGCCAATGACTCCCCACGATTGCAACAAGAGCCCGACGAGTAGAGAGCAACGGGGGAAGAATCTTAGTTTAATGAATAGACAGAACACTGCCTCTCAGAAGGGGGAAAATCTTAGTTTCGTGTTCAGGCGCTACTTGCCTCTAAGTGTTTGATGCTAGCATCAAGTCTTCTTCGCGGAATGCAGAGTCTTTTTTCTTCTTTTTTTCCCGTTTTCTGTTTTTTCTGTTCTTTCTTTCGTTGTCGACAATTTCTTTTTTCTCCTTTTACTTTAAATTTTAATTTTAATTTTCTTTACCATGGTATTTTTGGACTTTCTGGTGCCGTAGAGTAGTTCTTCTTTCTCTATGCCGCCCACGTCGATGTTCGTTTAGCATTGAGTTCTTTTAAGTACATTTTCGTTTAGCAGCGGCTGCCGAATCATGCCGTGGGGGAAGGGATATTACTCAAAAAGGGGGTCGGCTCCCGCTTTATGGTGCAAGGTTTTCCGACTCCCTCAAAAGTGAGCAGCAGCACGAACTCGAAGAGGGTTTTGGACAATTGCTACCTGATGTTTCAAGAACGAAATGCGTAGGTTTGCCATATTCTCCAGTATTTTTTCCTGTTTGACACACAGGATGCGCCTCCTGCAGGCAGAATCGGGATGGAACAGGCACATCCAGTTTGGGTTAGAATGCAAAGAATCTGTGGCGATAATCTGCATCGCCGGCGTCGCGGTTATAGAATCGACTTGCGCCTGCCGTGGGAGTAGTGAGGCAACTAGAACTCCTCGAATGGATACCCCTACGGTAGTGAGGCAACTAGAACTCCTCGAATGGATACCCCTACGGTAGTGGGGCAACTGGAACTCCTCGAATGGATACCCCTACGGTAGTGAGACAACTGGAACTCCACGAATGGATACCCCTACGGTAGTGAGGCAACTGGAACTCCTCGAATGGATACCCCTACGATAGTGAGGCAGCTGGAACTCCTCGAATGGATACCCTACGGTCGATTGCGGCTTTCGGAAAATGTGCAAACGGATCTTTGCCAAGAGGCTTTTCGCGTTGTTGTGCAGATGCTTTGAGCTACATTCGTGTCTAGGTTTCCGTACGTCTTCTTAAACCATGATTAAGTGCGCAAATGGTGTCAGCCGAAGCTGGAAACACTCGGAGGTGCCGCGGTGTTTATTTCGACGACGGCTGGAGGCGGAGAATCAATACTACAAATGCTGGCCGCATCCGCCCATATCACCCGGACATACTTGCCGCTCGCGTGGGCTACACGCATATTCCTCTGTGAGATTTTATACCCAGCGGGCTCCTCGGCAGGATTTCCTCCTAAAACCCCGGAATTTCAAGCGAACCTTAACTCTAAAAAAGTCAAAAAGATGGAGGTTTGGGCCGAAATATGCTGGCAAAGTAAGGTGTTGTACCGGTACCCTCAAAACACGTATTAGCAGGCCACGTAGGGCCACTGTTCGGGTGTTGCATGGGTTCAGAAAATCGGAATAGCTTTCTCTGGACTGTTCCTAGACTTTCTCTATTATTCACGGTTGGCAGATAATCACGATTATTACCTATTATTAGATTTCCGAAATCCGCCCCAAATTATTAGATTTTATTAGAAATCCACTAATTTATTAATGAATCCTTGTTTGACAAGAGCGGGAACGAAGGCGCAAATGTGCCCTTCCCTCTTTTCTTTTCTTTCCTTTTTCTCGAACACCTCTTTTCGAGGTCGTTTCCTTGCGGCAGAACCGACCATTCTTTTCCGATCTGGCGCTGCGAGGGCCGGGCAACTCTGCGGTTAACGGTGGTGGCCCGCAATGGAACAGACATACGCACGACAGAAATCGATGAGCCAGCACCCGAGTTGCGGGCAGCAGGGGGACGGAACGTCAAAGAAAGAGGGTGAATCATAAGATCGATAGACAAAGCGACGAAGAGAAAGAGAGAGGAGGGAGAGACACGAATTGCGGGGAGGAGGAGGGGCTAGACTGTTTCGTGTCTTAGGGTGCCATAGTATCGAGTCTTAACACTCCGGGGGATTGTCAAGTCGCCGGTCGACCATTGAGGCGGGTCTTTTTAGTTAGTAGGGGAAGCAAGGTGTTGCGGTGATCTCCGCCGGGTTTGGTGGGTTCCCCTTTTCTGCCGTTTGCACGCATTTTTCGTATGTACACGTCCAGCTTCATTTTTTCAGCAGCCACCGATTGCCGTGTCCTTTCTGATGTCTGGAGACTTTGCTTATTTTTGCTTTGCTTGGGGGGGGGTTTGTTCACTTTTGCGGCGACCCTTTTTCCCCTCGACACTTGTATTGTTGTTTCCTCGTCTCTTCTTTTCGGAGAGTATCCCTCTTCTCCCGTTCTCCGTTCACCCCGTAGATACACGTTTCTCATAACAACCCGGTGGCAACACCGGCTGGTACTTGTTGAAGGGTTGGTTTTTCCTCCATCGAGGTGACGATTGATGTGCCGTAGAAACTTTGGCAGGGCTGGACCATGACGGTGAGGACGGTGGCACTTTCTGTGCCCCTGCAATCCTGCCGTTAATAGCCAACGTTGTTGCGTATCGCCGTGTACCTGATGATGAAGAACGAAGCACGGAAAAAGTAGCAGCTCACGACTTCCAACACGTGGAGTATGCCAAAGTGAGGCCTGCAGATCCCCGGAGTGGGGTAAAGCGGTGCGAAAACGTAACAACGCACCGGAACTGCCTAAGCAGCGAGATACCTTCGAACGGCGTAAGATACTACACACAGGCTCGTGTAAGCGGAAGGGAACTGCCTAAGCAGCGATACCTTTTCGAACGGCGTAAGATACTACACACAGGCTCGTGTAAGCGGAAAGGAACTGCCTAAGCAGCGATACCTTTTCGAACGGCAACCTCTAAGATACCACAGGCTCGTGTAAGAAGAGAGCCCTTCGTGAAGGCAAGGCGCCGTGCCTGGCCCGATGGGCCGAAAGGCGCCGCCCCCTTTCCTACTCCACGCTCCCGGATTCTGGATCAGGAACGTCCACGAGCGACCGATCTCTGGAAATGCCTTTTCCTAACCGTCTGCTGAACTCTTTGGCGGAGTTTTAAAGATCCGTGTCTTTATTTCGTTTTCGCTGAGGGTTTGCAACAAAGATCGCCGACACAACGGACACTTCTTTTTGGTTTCAAGACTTATTACTATTATTATTGTTACTTCGGCAAACCCGGGAAGGACACTACTCAAGCTTCAAAGATCTGCACCTGCTAGTTCGCTTGTTGGCGGTCTTTGCAGCAGTTTTCTAGAGTGAACGTTCGCTTGAAACTCCGGTGTTTTAAAAACTTCGGGCAACCTTTGGGAATATGGGAAGATATCCTTTGTGTGCTGCGTGTTCTTTAGGGCGGTGGGTTACACGAGGTAAGAGAATCAGTGTGTACCATTGCCGTTGATCGTGGGTGGTTTCGGCCATTATCCACATATCTTACTTACGGTAGGCCCTCCTTTTTTATTGTGTTTGTATAAGCACATGCTTTGTTGGAAGTACTTGAGGAGGCTGCCAGTTGCGAATTCTCAAAGAAGGTTAAGTGCTGACCCACACGAAACACAGGTAAATCTGGGTTCAGTGGCGGGCGGAAGCGTTCACCAAAAAGACCCACTTTGTAGTAGCATTCTTTCAGCCTCCTTCGGAGTAAGCCCAAGGCAGCTCAAGTATTTTTGGCGGTTAGCGAAACAGGGGGGGGACGACTAAGTGGCTAACCATGTCCGGGACTGTTTCCGACCGACGCCAAGCTTCTTCTTTTGGTGCTATTGGCGGCTAGCGAAACGGGGGATTGCAAGAACATGCATGGATGTGTGCTCAACACCGCACTGGTCCCGTCTGCGCCATGTTTCGGTCCTTTAAGCCACGGGCACATAAGGCGGACCATCATCAGCGCGGAACTTGAGTGTCTGCAGACAGGACAGCGGTGTGAGTCTGGTTTTGGCCGCTAGCAAAACAGAGGGGGGCACGCCTGGGTCGCGGCACCCCGGACTTTTTGGGTGGCGAATCCCAAGTTGCCCGGATGAAGCGGCGCCCAACGCAGGCATACCCCGGGGTGGGACTTGCACACCGATGAACGAAGTAACGGGCCGGCCACCGCGTACTCTTGGGGAGACTACCGCAAAATCGATCGAGGGGAGCGAGGTCGGGAGCAAGGAAGAGGGAGGAATTGCCTGTCTTGTTTTAGGGAGGAATTGCTTGTCTTGTTTTTTTTTCCAATTCCAAATCCTTAAGTTTCGGAATCGTCCCCTTCCAACCTTGCTTCTGAAGCAAGTGGACTTCAAACCCTCAGGACTTGTCGCCCAATACCTCTTGTCTCTCTTTAGGTCCTCACTCGACCCCCTTAGACGCACCGAAGGTGCTCAAACAAGTTTGCTAGAAAGAACGGGGAGATCTGTATCTATCACTGAATCGTAGAACGTGCAATGGGACCGAGCTAGCCCAAGCAAATAGGACCAGCGAAAGGCGAAACCGCCCTTCACTGTGTGGGATAGTGAGAGGTCTACTACCTTTCGTGAAGCCGCCACGTCTTACACAGAGATGGGCAAGCTTGTGTGGGCTGGAGAAAAGAATGGTTAAGTTACAGCTCTTGGCACGAGAAAAAGGCGCTTCTATTCTCGTGTTTTCTTTTCTCACGAAGAAGGGACCGACGCCGCATTCGTGAGTCGGCGGTGAGTACGTCAAGGGGTCTATTTAACTGTTCCTTGCAATGCTTGCAAATACCTTCCAGAAGAAATGCGTCGTGGTTTGCTTTATTATTTTACTTGTTAGTTGTTGACAACCTTTTTGTATTGAGGTGTCATTCAGATGTAAATCTCTTCGGCTTTAGCCAACCAACTTTCGTTAACCATTGAGTTCTTTTGAGTACATGAACCACATGGATTAGCATGCACTCGTCAAATCTTGTAAAGCAGCGGCTGCCAAAACTTGCCGTGACACCCGAAATGGGAACAAAAAGAACATGCCGGGGGTCTGAAACGATCTGCTTTTTCGGCAAGCCGCAGGTTGGCTGCGTGCACCTTCTGGGACAAGCACGCCGCGGGAGGCAAGGAGGGAGACATGCATTCCGAAGAAATCGAAGAGAATGCAAGGGGTGAAGCCCCACACCCGTCGCGAAAAGTGTTGGGCTGATTGTTGATTGGGAAGCGCGCGCCGGTCGACGATGTCGTATTCGAGCCGACCGGAACCTGAGCACTGGACTGCCCGCTGCTCTTGTTTTAATCACGGTATCGAACACAGGATATTAGCTTCATTTTGCCTCAGTTTTCCAAATTCCGTCTCAATGGCCAATTTGCTTTCCCCGCTCTGAAATCGAGAAGCCTTTGTTTAGGCCACCCGAACCTTCCAAAAGGGGGGGCTCCGCCCCCCGGCAAGCGGTACAGTACATTCAGGTGGAGAAACAGTTTGCACTTCTCAGTCCGTTTGTCGCGTAAAACATACGACCAACGTACTGGTGGCACTGTTTGCCACCTATGTGACCCTCGCCCCGCTCCCCCGGGTGCACACTCCTGAAGCCAACACCATTTCAAATTCATCCACCACTCAGATACTACGGTAAATCATTGGCAGGAGAAGATGCAGACCGGAGATCACACGGAACAAGGCACTTGTGTCAACTCGGAGAGAATCTGTCAAGAATTCCGGGCTGCTTCTGAGCCTCGACTCTCTCACTCTCAGCACCCGCGGCAGCCCCAAACTTCTGCCAGCCAGTCCACCATGCCCAGCGACGACCCACCGATGGCCAGCCCCTGACCGCCAGCCCAGCCCTTGACCGCCAGCCAGCTTCCTGGCACAGCTGGCCTAACCCACGCCTCCACTGGACCCCCACCACTTTTTTCATCGAAGGTCGTTTTTTGCACTTTTTTTTTTTTTGAGCCGCCCGGATTTCCAGATTCCGTCAGCTGACAGAATTTGGAATGGGAAGGTAATGCCCTGAATCCAGTGCATAATACAGAGACGTGATTTTGGCCGAAAACGGGTGTTTTGCGCATCTGGACGTTTTTTGGCCTGAAGGCTTCGTATTCGGGCACAGCGGGAGGCACAGCTCTTGGGGTCATGGGTCGTTTCGGTTTCGGGTGGTGCGAGCGTGAGGCGTGTCGGTACGATGGTGTGTGAGCAGTATTCCTATGCGGTATCGAACAGAGCAGCTCAGCATACACGCCCAAGCGGCGCCAAGCAGAACCTGCCCGACTCAAGGGAAGACGCGCCGCCGTGCGCCAGACCACGACAAACGAGCTGAAACAGCGAAAAGAGCGATACTGCACAAGCAAGAGGGATCCGCAAGACAGAGACTGACGACAAGTTGGCGCCACGGATCCTCTGTGTGCGGTCGACGACATACGTCGGTGTCGTGTCGGGCAACCTTGCTTGTTTGCTTGCCTACGTTTCTAGAGCTTTTAACTGAAAAAAAAAAATGAAACAGGGTAAAATCAAGTGGGGAATCGATCAACCGGCACGAATAACCTTTGCCTAAGCACCTGCGCTGTAGGCAATACTCGGGGAGACCGCCAGTTGCAAAGTCTCAAAGCAATGTGATGTGGCCCACACGAAACACTGGGTAAGCGTTCTACAAAAGAACCAACTTGTAGTTGGGGGTGTGTTTGATGAGAATCATCACTCCGTCGCCATAAGCACGGGGCGGCTCCTCCGAGTATTTGTAGGGTATAGCAGGCAGGTACTTCCAAAGCCCGGTTGACCGTTGGAGAAGCTCGGGGTGGGAAGAGGTTGGAGGGGGACCGGAACGAATGCGGTTTGTTTTAGAGTTAAAGTTCGCTTGAAATGTAGAGTTTTGTTATTTTGCTTTTTATTTTTGACAATAACAATGCTTACTTACAACGCCTTCGTGCCTTTCAGTGACGGGCATTTTTAGGAGGGGGGTTCATTTTTCGTTTTTTCCTGCTATGCAGGACTGGATGGTGCCTATAGAGTGGCTGCTTTTCGCTAAAAAGAGGGATGATATCGCTTGTGTCGGGTGATGTGCCATACGATGCTGGGGGGAATCGTAGTTTGGAGTTTAAGCAGAACTTTGCCTCCCTGCATGCATCATGGTTCTTGTGATCCAGGTGCTACATGATCAAGGTTGTGACTACGTGTGACGAAATCGCGCATTGCAGACATATTGAATAGCGGAACCTGCCTGAGTGTCAGCAGACAGGACAGCTCTGTGAGGCTCCCCGCGGGTACAGCGCTGTGAGGCTCCCCGCGGGTGTTCGAAGCCTAAATGTAAACACAAGACGGCTAGTCGACCAGATACAGGAAACTGATGGGACAACTGAGCTGACAAGGTTGCTCCGAAGCAAGAGGTAACCAGCATGCAAAGCTCGAGTCGGATAGCACAGAGCCACAACCCGTGTCTGCTCTGCCGCCTCAGGTTGACCGTCCGCCAGCTCGTGTTCAGCGGAAGACGCCCATATCCTTTGCATGGGAAATCGGTAGTCACATGACCCGCAGGCACGTGGCTCTGCAGCACCGCGCGAGCGTGCGATGCTTGAGCCACACCCTTGGCCGGATCTAGCTAATGCCCCAGGCGAGAAGAAGAAAGGAACCAGCAGATTTGATGCGTGAGACTGCCTCGAATTTAAGAAGCCGGCATAGCTGTTTGTGCGCTTGCCTTCAAGCGCAAAAAGCCCTTGCGAAAAGGCCACTCCGCAACTCGCAAGGGGAGGTGGGGTCACTCACCCTGCCGCCTTCCGCGCGTGAACACAGCATTTCGAGCTAAGTACCGGATTTGTGCGCCTGCCAATACGTTGCATCGTTTCCCAAAACGCTTGCAACGGTCTTTTTTTGACCGACCACACTGTTGTTAGAGCAACCCGACGAAACTTGAGTCGAGGACATGCACGCCTGCGCGAAGAAAAAGAGAGAAGAATTGAGGTTGAGTTGCTGTTGGTGGCCGGCTGACAATATTCGGAAGTTGCACAGAGGAAACAGGGGATGTCGCCCGATGTTTATTTCGGCGGAGGCTAGGGGAGAGGAAGATCCACCCACAGTTTGGGCTACTTTTCGTTGAACGCCCAGTTTCTTTCTGATGTTTTCGAGTGAAAGTTTGCTTGGAACATTTTGTGTGGGATATACGCGCACGTGTCGTTAGTGGGGAGTCATCACCACACTATGCCAGCCCTTTCGCTACGTGGTACCGGAGGATCATATTTGCCGCAGCTGTCTGGGCGCTACTCGTGACGGTTGAAAAACGAAGCACGCGATCAGCATCACTGATGGTGAAGACCATCAGTGACGCAGCCTCGCTCTCGTCCTTTCTAACCGTCTCTGCTGAAAATCCTCGATGTAGCTGCTTGGGAGGAAATATAGGGCAAATACAAACACAACCTGATGCAGTCTTCGCTTACGCCACTGTGTGTTGCTTTTTAACTCAGGAATTTATTCCCTGTTGTGTTAGCGTGTCTTGTCGTAAACGGGTAGACCAGCATGACCTCACGCCCGTTCAACACGTATTCGGTATCGGTTCTTTGTCTGGCAGTTTCGTCGAGCATTTCCTTCCGCTGGCGCTATGTAAGAGCGCACGGCACCTCTCTCAACGCACCACGGCCTGATTTTTTAGAGCTAGAGCTCGCTTCTTGTTTGAGGTGTCCTTTGCTCCTAGACCCGTTTGCTCGGGTTCTGCCGTGCCAAATGTGGTGCGTTGCTATCATGCAGCAAGGGTTTCCCACTGCCCTTGCTGAGACAAAAAGAATAGTTGAGTTGCAGCTCTTGACAAAGATAGATTTATTCTTCGCTTTTTCTCACGAACGGGGGGGTCGGTCCTGCTTTTGGCTTTGTAGGTTCTCCCGACTCCCCAATTCGTGGTCAGCACAAACTCAAGAGGTCTAGTCAACTATTCCCTGCAGTATTGGCATACTTTCAAAAAAAAAAAAAAAAAAAAAGATCCCGGTGGTTGGTGTGGTCGGTATAGCCAGGGAGAACTACGGGGGAACTACGGGGAACTGACCTAGGGGTGTCTTTTTTTTTGTAGTGGACTTTTTCAAACGCCACGCACCGGCGCCAAACCGGGAGCTTTGGAGTGAGCAAAACGGTTCCTCTTGCTTGGGCTTTCCACAGAAGGGCCAAGCCTTTTGAAAAATGGAGCCTTCGGGGTGTCGGGGGTGGTGCTTTCGTGACGCCGTGGCATGAAGGATTCGTTGGAAAGTAGACTCGAACGCTATCGCAGGACTCGCAGAAGTCGGTTGGCTCACGCTTGCAGGAACCTAAGTAAAGCTCGCTACCGGGCCCCCTTCAACGTTCCCCAAGAGGACTGTAGGAAAAGCACAGTTGCCACCATTGCGTGCTTGTACTGGTCCTTGAAAATAATCGCGGATGGCAGAGGCCTGACCGATCGAGATCTGCAGAATATCTTGGACAGCCCACAGATAAAATTGGCAGCACGCAATCAAGGGTCCGGTGACAGACGAAAATATGTGCTTGAGTCCAACTTGTCTGCATGGAAGGGAAGCTGATAAGAAGTTATTGTCTGCATGGAAGGGACGCTGACAAGAAGTTACTTCTTGATAAACTGCATGCCTTCACCCGAAGCATGCCATTCAAGGCTAATGTTGTTGTCGGCAAACTGCTCTACGATCTCTGAACAGAAGGATGCAGAGCCCAAAGAACCCAAGGCTTTGCCGTGTCCGAAGTCTCCCTCTCGCCAGCGAAAGAAGCAAACAAGCCAGAGCCTCTCCTTGCGCGCCATTCCGACACTCCAATCCCTCTTGGGTTTGGGCAAGAAGTTGATCTGCAATCACGTTCAGAAGCCCAGGTGGCGTTTGCATCAGCTCCTCTACTCCGTAAGCTCTCCGGAGATGGTACCTGCATTCCAACTCGTCCTCTTGGGATAGGCCAGTCGACGGCTGTATGCAAGTGGGCGGAAGTCCTGGGACTGCGAAGGCGTGACTACCCCACAAGAAGAACTCGCTGTCTCTCTGTTCTGCCCCTGCCGCCATAGCCATCTTATCCTCGGCCAAGCACCAGTTTCTCCTCCTGCAACGCAACCTTGCCTTCAGCATGGCCATTACTGGTTATCAACCTTGCTCCTCGCTCGGGTTGCCGTCTTCGACCGCGACCGCCTCTGATAGTTTGGGTTAGAATGCAAATAATCTGTGGCGATTTGCGGTGTCGCGGTTATCTCTTCGTACGTGATGTGTCATTCTTTCGCCTCTTTAGCTCGACTTGATCGTCGCGCTCAGGCGCGCGTTTGGTGCCTCGCTTCTTCTTCGATTGCTCGTCCAGGTTGCACCGGCGCTTTCACACGCCGCACTTCACTTTCTGGTGCCGTGGCACACCCGCTCACTCCACTTTTCGTGTTCCGTAGCGTTGAACACCGCCCATCTCGCCGCACGCTCCGCCCTTCCACCTCCACACGTAGGGAAAAGATCCATCCCCCACGCCTCGTCGCTGAACTCGTGCCGTCGTCAGCTGTGTCTCGAGCACTTCCATCCTCTCCGTACCACGGAAGATCGGCCTCATCTCGTACCCTGTGAGGCACGGCTGCCACCGTTCTCAGCGACCCTATCTTCCCCAGTTTCCTGTCTGGCAGAAGCGGTCCGTCGCCGTTTCGCTCCAGCGCATCCCCGACGGTTTTTAAAAGTTTTGCGAGTACCCTCGCACGCATGCTCAACGGTGTCCCGTCCGTCGTCGCTACGACACTGCCCGGAAGATCTAGTTTGGTGCACACTTCAAAGTCGACGGCGAGCTCTGCCATCGAGACGTCACCCACCACCGACCAGCACATCCCATCCAGCCAATACTGCAGCGCCCGGAACCACCTCTCTCCTCCGACCGCCGCGAAGGTCTGCGGTCCCGCGATCGCTTCGAACCCCGGCCGGCGCGGGGCTGTCACTACCTGTCAAACCGTGACTCGCAGTCTGTCCTTCCTTCTCATCCAATTCCTTCCTCTTCGGGGCACGCATAGCACATGGCCGCTCTGCGCAAGTTGGGCCGTAATACTGCACCTTTGTAGCTCTTCCGCCCCACCTTCGCCAGGGCCGACTGCAGAAAGTGGTCGCCACAAAGGAATTACCCCCCGAAATTCACCGATTTTGGCCTGGACCAGGTAGCTTGTCTCCTGGGGTCTTTGATCTTGATACGCTCGAATTACCCGAAATTGTCCATTTTTTGCGACGAAAAAGTGCAAAGTAGCTTAGAAATGCTCTCCAGGACCCAAGGCTGCATTCCTGAAGCACTCAGCAAAAAAGCAAGAAACGAAAAAAAAAAAGACACCCCCCCCCCATGTTGAACTACGGGGGAACTACGGGGAACTGGCCCACCGACCACACCAGTGGTGGTTTCTTCTCACGAAAGGGGAAGGGGGTCGGTCCTGCCATAATGTACGTCAGCTTTCCCGACTCCGCATTTGCAGCCAAAAATCAAGAAGTCAACTACCAACAAGATTTCAAAAGCCAAGAAACCGATTATAGCAGTCGGACTTCTCCGAAACAAAGTACAAGTTGGAGACTGCAACACTACCTATAGGAACACCCAGAAAATCTTCTTTGACACACTTTTCTTTAACGCCTTACGGGGATCGCCATTCTGTTACGCTGCGGGCTCCCTTCTTTTTGGCTGCGCGGCCTACGGCGGCGGCTGGCGCATGAAGTATGATGAAAAAGAACCCGCGGTGCGTTGGGAAAAATTTCCAAGCTGTGAGGCACGGACTTTCTTGTCGAACGCTTGCACTTACCGTGTTGCACCTTTCTGAGGTTTCGCAACTGGCGGCCTTCTCGAGTATTTCCTACAAACCAAGATCCAGGTGCGTCTTTAAAGAAGAAAGAAAAGAGGGGGATCTTGTTGAATGTTTGAGCAGTGCTGTCTGCCTTTCATGCACGTTTGATGCTAGCGAGGTGGGTACATACGAAAAAGAGAAAAGTGGAAAAGGGGAAGGAAGCGCAAAGACTCCTTCTGTTGGCGAACAAACCCACTAGGGGCTGGTCCATCTGTTGTTTCCTTTTTTTTTCCCACCCACACGCACCTCATCCGAATGCTGTCACGGCTTGACAATTTCTGCTGCCACCGCACTCGAATCGTTTGAATGCACTCCTCCCTTTTACTCCCGTGCCTGCGGGGATGAGACAACAACTACTACAAAAAAACACCCACGGTGTTGTGCACACCTCGTTCTGGGCCCGACGCATTAGATTCACGGTTAAACGAAGCTAGCACACACGGAGGTTCAGCACCTGCAGGGTCCCTAGGCATCGCGGGTCGAAGCCGCGGTGCGGGGCGGCCGGGGACGTGGTACAGGTTTGCGGTACGGCGAGGTCCAGCCTCAGAAGCTGGAGTTAAAGATCCGGGGTTAGGGTATCCCATAATGGACCACTTATGGACCACTTCTGGACCACTTATGGACCACTTATGGACCACTTATGGACCACTTATGGACCACTCATGGACCACTCATGGACCACTTATGGACCACTTAAGGACCACTCATGGATCACTCATGGACCACTTATGGACCACTTATGGACCACTTATGGACCACTTATGGACCACTTATGGACCACTTATGGACCACTTATGGACCACTTATGGACCACTTATGGACCACTTATGGACCACTTATGCACCCACACGAGGCACGTGCTCAAGTCTTGGGCAGAACTTCTGTAGCAGCCTCCATGCTTGCATCTTCCTCAACCACTAAGTCGGGATCACTCGTGTAGTGTAAGTGGGTTTGCACTACGCACCAGCGGAAGGCGTGACCCGATGTGGCACCCATCAGCATGCCGATGCCCAACGCCACAAGAGATGGTTTTCCGCTGAAAACCCACGTCAAAACCACCGGTTTCGTGCGGTGACGGTGTAACTGGTTCAAAACATCGTCGTTCTTCTCCACACGTAGTATGCGCAGTGCATGCACACGTGGCACCACTACATAACGAGACGTGTACCTTATCCCGGCATGTAACGGTGCACGGAGCATCCACGGAGCATCACGTAGTAGCGCAGAAGGCTGCTGAGTATGGCTTTCAGGACGACCTCAGGAGGACCTCAGACCCTGGATCCACCATGCTCGCGTCGTACCCGAAAAGCGTGTGTGGTGCAACCAAAATGCGTGTACATCCACACGAAACGCGGGCGTGACCCCCGCTTTTTAACTCCACTGCTGAGGCTGGACACCACCGTGTGTTTAATCTAGTGGAATCCAGCGAGCTCCAACAAATACGTTTTGAGAATGTCTTGCGTCAGACAGCTTGCGAGCTGCCGAGCCTTCTCCGCAGCCTTGGCAGGGACGAGGAGCTGCCGGAAGCAATGGAGGACAAATCGGTGTGGCAAGACGACTTCACGTCGGCGCCAGTGCGCTGCTGGCGCTTGACGACGAAGATGACGCCCGCCATCCACTTCGGCATCGACCACGCGAACGCGGGCCCGAGCTTCAGAGCGCTGAACTTGTCGATCGGGAGGCCCCTCTGCGTGCAGGTGATGAGGATGTTGCGGAAGGCGCACTGCCGAGACAGGCTTTCCCCCGCGGTTTCTTCCGGGTGGGCCGGCAGGATGAAGGCTTCGCAGATCAGCCGGGGTAGCTGCGGGGTGGACAGCAGGTCCGGGTGGTAGTCGAGGAGGGTTTTGAGAAGTGAGTGGCTTTTAATGCCGGCGAGGTTCCGCACCAGCAGGTTGCAAGGGTACCGGGGGTCGAAGCAGCGGTGCGGGACGGTCGGCGACGTCGCGATCAGGTGCACGAGCTCCGAGGGGAGGGGCGGCGCGTCCGCCGGCGAGAACACGCCGATCTGCGACACGACGGCCTCGACAAAGCTGGCGCCGCGCGCCTTTGGTGCGGGCAGCGCGACCGAGGCGCCGAGCTTGACCAGCAGGGGGACCCACTTCAAATGCTCACCCTGCGCCGCGGCGAAGCTCAGCGGCGTCTCGCCCGCGTCGTTCGCGTGGTCGATGTGGTCCACCAGGTACTCTCGCAGGCACGGCCAGCTCACGCAGTGCGGCTTCGCCGCACTTGCCGCCGCAGCCAACGGCCGGCCCAGTCCCGCGGGGTTCTCCTTGTCGCACGACAGCGTCGTGTGCGTGTGGGTCAGCCGGTCGTCGGCGAAGGACATCGAATTGATCGAGTCCGTTTCCGTCCTCTCGGTGGCCACATCGTGCTCGTCGGCGGGCATCGAGCACCTGCTCTCGACCTGGAAGCTCATAGTGTCGTATTCGTCCCAGTCGGACCCCAGCCCGCTCCGCTTCCGCGCGAACTTATCGACGCTCCCGTTGGCGCTGGGAGACTTCGCGTTGGTGCTGTTGTTGTTGTTGTTGTTGCTGTTGCTGTCGGCGGCGTCCTGCAGCGGGAGCTTCGTGGAGCGGGTTTTGACCAGCCTGCGGGTGGAGCTGGAAGCGGAGAAGGACCCGTTGGTGCGGGTCTCGCGCAGCTTCTCGACCACGCCCGGCTTGGCGTGGGACAGGATTTCGAACCAAATGCGCTCCCTGCCCTTCGAGCGCGCCACCCACGACTGGTTTGCGTCGAACAGCGCGTCGAGCACCTCGGCGATGCTCTGCAACTTGCACCCGGGCTGCGCAGCCGCCAGCGTGAAGTCGACTGGGTTCCTCCCCGCCGTCAGCCCGTCGCTCGACACCTTCGTCGGGTCTGCTCCCGCTCCCAGCCACCGCCAGCTCGGCGGTGTGGCTGGGATGTCGTGGGGGATCTTCAGGCAGCCGTCACCGAACGCCGCTCCGAGTGTTTCACGGAGGATGGTCCGCACGACGGCGGGGTGCCCGCGCTTGCAGGCGCGCAGCAGCGCCGTTTCGCTCGAGCGGCCCCCCGCGCGGGACGCGTCGGCCCCATACCGGAGGAGGAGGAGGCAGACGGCGTCGTGTCCAGCACCCGCCGCCATCAGCAGGGCCGTGGCCCCGCGGTCGTTCTGCTGGTTCACGTACGCGAGCACCGACTTCTGCGGGCCGAGCGCCGGCGTCGCCGATAACGGGGACGGACACCCCGAGCTGCAAAACTCTTCGAAGTCGGACCGGCTGGGGCACGCTCCCACTAGCACCGGCGACGAGAACACCCGCGGCAGCGGGGGGTCTTCATCGTCGGCATGGTCGGAGCTGCCGCTGCCGAGGGGTAGGTCGCTGGCCAGGCACCACTCGACGAGGGGCAGATCGCCTCGCTGGGCGGCGCGCATGAGCAGCGTGTCGCCGGCGGCGGTGGCGGCGTGCTTGCCGATGCTGGGTGCGCCGCACCGCGCCGCTGCTTGCACGACACGCCGTGCGACCACCGCCGAAGGCGCCGCCAGCAGCACTGGCGGCCACGCGACGTCCGCCGCCGACGGCGCCCCGCCCGCGGCAACCCGCGCCGCCACGCGGTCGAACGTCTTCACCTTCCCGCGCGCAGCGCTGTGCCACAGCAGCCGGCGCAGCGTTCGGCGCACCCCTCCCGCGCTCCCCGCCTTCGCGGCGGTGTTGTGCAAAGCGAGGTACGCCTCCAACAGCGTGCTGCGGTGGTTTGGTGTCCGAGCTTTGTATGTGGGTTCCGACGATCCCATGGGACGTGCGAATAATGGTGTGTTTCAACATTTTCCTTCCGGCGAAAATCGCCCAGTCAGTTGCACTTGTGTTTCCGAAAGATCCGACAGATTGGTATCTTCCGACCTTCTGTTTGTTTAGAGTCAAAGCTAACTTGTTTGTGAAGTCCAGCTTAGTGCGTTCTTGTGGTGATCAGGTGGCCGGGTGGTGGTTGTGTATCGCAGCTCTCCTTTCTTCCCCCCCGTGTTGGCAGGTTGTGTCGGACTAGCCCACCCGCTGGTTCCTGCTGGCCAGGCACCTCTCGACGAGGGGGAGGTCGCCTCGCTGGGCGGCGCGTACGGCGCACCCCTCCCGCGCTCCCCGCCAACAAAGGGCTGCGGTTTCGAGTTTTGAGTTTTGTATGTGTGTGCGGTCCGACGATCCCGCGGGACGTGCAGATATCGGTGTCGTTCGCCCTTTTCCTTGGCAAAAGTCCGCTCAGCCAGTTCCCCCCCTGCCTCCTCGAAAGAATAACACACCTGCAATCCTCATCGCTGGTGGGCCCCATGCAGTGCTTCACGACGACGTCGGCGGTCACGCGGAGACCGCCGACCAGTCCGAACGTGCGCACCAGCTGCCGCGTGACGCGGGGGTTCTGGGCTACGCTCGCGTGCCGCAACGTGCCCGCCTTCACCGTCGTGATTCTGCTCAAGACCCCCGGATCCAGTGCGGCGGCGTCGGTGCCGGTGGGCGGACATCCGGACGCGCGTGCGAGGATCCAGCGGTTGGTGCACTCGGTGTAGAACGGCGTCGTGCGCGAAACGTGCGGCGGGGCGAGAAGGGCGCCGACCGTCCGGTCGCACGGGATGCGGGCAAGCCAGTCGTGCCGCAGCGACGACTGCGACCGCGGGACTTTGAACGGGTCCACCAGCGCCGCAACGACCGCCGCCACGCCTGCCCAGCCGCCGCAGGCCCCCCGCGCCGAGGACACCCCCGCGGAACACGGCGCCGGGGCTGTGACGTGCGCGCCGACGTTGGTGTGCGATCTTTTCGACGAGACGTGCGGTGGGCAGAGCGGCGGCGGCAGCGGCTGCGAGACGCTGCGGTGCGCAGACGGCGCGGCGGCGGCGGCCGCCGCCGCCGGGAAAGTCTTCGTTTCGTGTGCAGGCGCTGCTTGCCTCTCGTGTGTGTTTGACGCCGGCGTCGAGTCTTTTTCGTGGAAAGGGAGCGTTTGTCCCGCCGCCGCCTGCGGGGGGGCTTGCCCCGCCGCGAGGGCGCGGGCGGCGGCCGCAAGTGGGGTGAGCCTTGTGGCGGCGTCGCGGCGGTGCAAGAAGTGGCGCACGACGCGGTTGTCGGCCCAGAGCGCCGCGGCTAGCGGGGGGTCGCTCGAGAGCAGCGCGTGCACCAGCGGGTTGTCACCGGCGAGCGGGGTGGACGTGGCGGCGAAGTGGAGGAGGCCCTTCAAGGATTTGCCCACGGGGATGCCGCGGTGCTCGAGGGTGGCCAACGCACTCTGCAGTGCTTCCACACACGAGACTCCGGGTTCGGCTTCATCCGCTTGACCGGCGGACGCGTCCGGCGTGCTCCTATAGAACACAACTTCCCACTCGTGCGGGACGTCGCTGCTGCAAACTTCCACCATTTTCTTTCCAAGAGCTGGCAGTCACTGCAGGGCTCTCTTTGCTCTCTCTCTCTCTGTCTCTGTTTATTTTTTTCACAAAAGGACGATTGTGTCCTTCAACGTGCAGTCGCGTGCAATGCTCGTCCCTTTTATTTGAGTTATTTGTGGTTGTTTTGGAGTGATGGTTAGCTTGTTACTCCGTAATTCTTTTTTTTTTTTTTTTTTTTTTTTTTTTTGACTGCCCTGGTCTTCTCTGTTTCGAGGGTTTTAGAGTGACCAGTCGACGATTCTCCTGTAGTTTCTTGTGGTGTCTTTTGTATTTCTTTCGTGGTATTTGGTATTTCGAGTTTTGTGTGTGAGTGTTTTTTTTAGAGTTATATTTTTCTTTGAGTATTTTGCTTTTGGTTTTTCCCCTGTTTTTTTTTTTTTTTTTTTTTAATCGGAGAGACTAGGCGAGCAGGTCCTGCGAGCCTCACTGAACTTACAACTGGCACTCCACGAACAGTGCTTACGTTGACTTTTTTAATACTAAATGCTCGCAGCGCTCCAGAATGGTACTTGTGATCATCGAACTTCGCAAGCCCTACAGTCAGCGAGCCTTACAACGCATTGGTCGGCAAAAGGCCTATGCGAATCCCCTGAAGTCGGTTCAAACACACAAGCTCAGTTTCTCGAAGGGCCGTTTTTGAACTACAATTCGTCCTATCCGGGCATAGTTCACCATCTGTCGGGTCCCAACAAGTGTACTTAACCTCAAATCCCTTTCCAGTAAATCAGGATTGGGCTGTGCTGCGTCCTCAAGGATTAGCACATCTCCCTTTCAGTGCGGCTTGTGGGTTTGACACCCTAAGCCTCGCACACGTGTTAGACTCCTTGGTCCGTGTTTCAAGACATGGGGTTCCTGTGTGCACCGCCGCTTGTCGGCTCAGCCCCCACAGGGCTGCAGAGGCTTTAAATGCTCGGCTGTGCTCCCAACTCCTGTAAATGCCTCGAAACTCGCTTTAAAGCAACGAGAGAGAGCTTGCGGTGAAGAAAACTTCCGTCACCGGTTCAAGAAAAGACGGGAACGGCTTCGAAAAACACGGATTCTGCCTGGTGTGCTCTGAATGAAGACTCGTCGCGTGTTGCCCCGACCAATCTACAGAAGGCCGCGACCAGGTTGGGGTCTGTTCTACGAGGTGCAAAGGGCAGCCTGGTATAGAATTAGACGAGCAGGTTCGTCTTGGTCCCTTCAGTGCAACATAACCACAAAAGAAAAGAGAGAGAGAGAGAGAGAGAGAGAGACGAGTTAGAGTGCAGGGACCATCTCTCCGGGGAGTTTCATTCTTCCATCAGTAAGAAAATCAATCCCGGCACACTCGACTTTTTTCCTTTTTTCACGAACTATTATTATTGAACCAGTCAGGCCTCCCATCGTACGTCTTCCTAACAGCAGCGAGTAGCCGCCGGAAATTCTTGGAAAAGACAGGGCAGATGCCCGCACATCCGTGGCGGGGTGGAGTGTGTGTTGGGGATCCGTTTTTTACACATGTGCGTGTGTTTGTCGTGCGAAGATAGAACTAAACGCGACCTACCGTTTGATCCTTGGCAAAGGCCAGCGGCGTGTTCGAGCACAAGGCGCAGACAGTCTGGGGGAAGGGGAAAGGAAAGGAGAATGAAACGAAACACTCATGGTGGCACGGCGGCGGCTGCGGTGGGCGTGTTTCCGACGCTTTGGACTTCTTTCTTGCTTGCTTGCTCTTTGTGTGCTTGCACTGACCGGTGCTCGCTTTGTGGCCGGTGGCCCGGCCCGGCCGTATTGCAAAACTGCCTCCGGGCTGAGTTGTGGCTCCTCTTCGCACTGCGTGCCACATCATCCGCCCCCTCCCTGTGGCACACTGAATTGTTTGCCCCTCTGAACAAGGGCACTTGCGCGTACGCTATGCACAAGGAGAGACTCTAACACAGCCAATTCTGGATTTATCCTGAGTGGCGGTGAGCAAGGGCACTTGCACGTACGCTATGCACAAGGAGAGACTCTAACACAGCCAATTCTGGATTTATCCTGAGTGGCGGGTAAGAGTTCCTCTCCTTGCTGTAGCGACAACGAAAGTCTTCGACTCTTTCTTTACCTTCGGAACAGCTCTTTTTCCACCGGCTTTGCTTTTCCTCGTGTGGTCCGGAATTGTTCAGGACAACAGTGCTGCGAGTACGCTCGTCACGCTGCAGAACCCCAGGATGACCGGGTGTATGTCAGGATGAAATTCGATTTCTGCAAGCTGACGGCAGGCTCCCTCAAGGGATCAGACCATCTTCGCAGCGAAGGTAAATGCACTGTCCGCATTTGTCAGCGGCAGCCTTGAGGCGAGCAACCGCGTCTTGCATTGGGACCGACTGACCCATGCCCACTTCGCTGTTGACGCACGTTCTCGCGGGGCGAAGGTAAGCGCGCTTTCCGCATTCGTCAGCGGCAGCTTTGAGGCGAGCAACCGCGCCTTGCATTGGGACCGACTGCCCACTTTGCTGTTGGCGCACGTTCTCTCGCGGGGCGAAGGTAAGCGCGCTTTCCGCATTCGTCAGCGGCAGCTTTGAGGCGAGCAACCGCGCCTTGCATTGGAACCGACTGACCCATGCCCACTTCCTGTAGACACGCGTTATCTCGCGGGGCCAGCAAGCGCTCGCACACAAGCGGGTCCGAGCGCAGGCGGCCTGCACCTTTTCGGCGATCCAATACGCGCGCCTGCGTCTCGCGCCCCGCGATCAACTTCGAACCCTGCTGGCTTGCGGCAATCCCCCTCAGGGAGGTCCGGGCATCTTGTCGCAGGGAAGAAGACGCGGCGCGCATCCAAGGACACCGCACGGCAGGTCGTGGTAGAACCCGAAGGGAGGCGCCGTTTCACGATCCTGACAAACGTGGCGGGGGCACGGGCGGCGGAGACAAGGAAGGTGGCAGGCTTGGCGTCGAGGGTGGAGACGAGGGTTTGGACGGCGTCCTCTGCGGAAGGCCCGGGACGCTCCGCACTGCGTACGAGTGCACGCTCTGCATCCGTTTCAGCTTGGTCTGCGGGGACAGCTGTTCTTCGGTCAAGTCCGCGGAGGAAGTCGTTTCCTTCTGCCGCTCTTGCATCTCGGCTATCATCTTCACGCGCGCCTCCGTCTCGCGCTCCATGACCAGCTTTAATTCCTGCGAAGCCTCGACGATCCTCGAGAAGTTCACCTTGTCCAGCCGGTACAGCACGCACGCCGTGAGGGACCGCACGGACGCTATCCGGTGCGTGTGCAGCAGCAGCGAGATCTCGCCGAACCAGCTGCCTTCCGTCAGGTTCGTCGCCCAGGTCTCCTCGCCGTTTGCCCCCGGGAGGAGGACCTCGACGATGCCGTTGTGGAGGAAGTACATCTCTCGCCCGACGTCGCCAGTCGTGATCAGGTACTTGCGCGGCGGGCAGTACTCTTCGACCAGGTGCCACACGAGCATCGAGACGACGTCGCGCGACAGGGCTTCGAACATGGGCACCTTCGTGAGCAGCTCCCGCTTGAGGTGAAACGCGATTTTTTCCTGGATCGTCTCCGGCAGCTCTTCGAGGATGGCCTTGTAGTCCTTGATGTTCGCTTCGAGGATCGAAGGGTACACTGAGAAAGCTTCGCGCTGCGTGCCCCAAGGAATCTTGTTGCGCTCCATCAGAAATTCGAGCCGTCGGCGCCGCTCTTGCACGGTCAGCTTGAAGGGGTCCGTCGTGATGAAGTACGAACCGGCGCGGCCGCCGCAGATGACCATCCACAGGATCCCGAAGATCTCGAACACGCTCACGAGCACCCGCGAACCGTTCTTCGTCGGCGTCAGGTCGCCGTACCCGACGCTGGTGAGGGTCGACACGACGAAGTAAAACGCCGCCACGTACGCCGTCACGACGTCCTCCTGCGCTGGCTCTTTCAACCCTTGCTCCTCCTGCGTCGCCACCATGAGCCAGATGCACGAGCACACGTGGATCAGCACGGCTGTGTAGAAGAACGCGAAAAGGCACTCTTCCTTGTACGACAAGGACCGGGTCGGCGTGCATTTTCGGTACAGCCGGTGCACTCGGAAAAAGCGGAGGGTCTTCAGGATGGACAGGTGCACGGCGACCGTCTCGTCGATGCTAAGCGCCAGCACGTCGAGAGGCAGCGACGCGACGAGGTCGAGCACGAATAGTGACGTCAGGTACCTCTTCTTGATCTGGTCCACTTGTTCGATGATCAGCCAGCCGTCGACGACGAACGTCCGCATCTGCGTGTCAGCTTGGTGTTGCATATTATTGCCTACAATGGTGAACCCTTGGGATAAACGGGACGAAGAATGAGTCGGTAGTTTGGATTGGAGTGCAATGAATCTGTGGCGATAACTTTGCATCGCCGGCCCCGCGGTCATCTCTTCGCACGCGATGTGCCGTGCTTCCTCCTCTTCCGCTCGCTTTGGTCGTCGCGTTCTGGCACGCGCTTAGTGCTTCTTCCTCTCTTCGCCTGCGTGATCAGCCCCTTCGGCAATCAGTAGGTGTTGTCAGGACGGTGTGCCTTGCGCCCCAAGTGGTTCACCATGAAGCGCAAGTGCGAAATGGACTGCGATTCGTTTGGCGGAGTAGATGGTGATCCCGAAAGGCCGACTGCGTGCGTATGCTGAAAAGCGCATCCCCACTTCTTAGTCCGCGTGTCCAGTATCCCCGGCTGCTCGCGACAGTGTGGGGGCTAAAGCTCCGCCCCTCGTACTACCCAGGTGAAAAACATCAGATATTTCCTGAAAAAGCTAAAAGTACACCCCTCAAAGTTTCAGAGTGACTCGTACTATTTAGCCACTAGTTCACCACTATTTAACCACTATTCAACTACCATTCAACCAGTGGCATGTAGAGTGAGTCTCATGAGGCCTCACTCTAAGTGATGCTGATTGGCTCACTCTAAGCACTGAAACCGCATTTTCTTGGTTGTCGCTAAACTGAACTGGGGGGTTTCCGCCGAAATCGTCCGTTTTCTAATTCGTCTAAGTGACGCTGAAACCGCACTTTTCAGCGTCACAAGCTTTAGTCGGGGCAACCTTTTACTGCTTTCCGTGTTATCCGAGTGGATCCGTTCCCAACCCGGGCCGCCTTCTGGTACGCCAATCGACGCTCCTGGGCGCAGCTTGATGACCTTCTCACCACTTGATGACCTTCTCACCACTTGTGTTGCAGTCGGTGGGTGGTATTGACAAGGGGTTATATTGGACACTCGTAACCTCGATGCGATGGTTCTAGCTTGTTCATCGTTTTTACACGAGCAAATGGTCAAAAAAGTCGGCTTGAGCGGGCGCCAGCTGTTTTTTTTTTCCAGCGTTCCCATTGTCTTCCGTGTCCGCTTCCGGCTGGGGGTTCATTCCCGCTGCCTGCTCCTTAAGGCGTTGTGGAAACGAGCAAACAAACAGGCATACCTGCACGTACAAGACGTCGACCAACCAAAAGATGTTTGCGATCACCTTCAGAGAAACGGCGAGGCCGTTAAAGCGCAAACCGAATGATCCATCCGACAGCGTCGAAAAGTACAAACTCCAGAAGCTCACCTGTGGTACCGAAGTCAGTTTTGAGCCGGGGCAGCCGCAAAACAAAGTGCAACTAATATAGACCGTTTCAGATCATACTTTACTCAGCCAAATTTAGGAGAGCCAGAGAAGTTCCGTCAGGGTACTTGTCTAGCGTTATTTGTGGATTAGAAGGTTGGTATTTTAAAGTCTCCGGTTGACCGTAGGCTTGGGTATGGAGGGGGGTTGAGAGGGTTGAGAAAAGTGGGAGGGTGCGGCTCGTTTCGGGTGATGTGTCACTCCGTTGTGAAACCTTGTGAAGTCCCCTGACGCGTTTAGGGGGTGTTTGGGATTGGGTGGGAGGGTGCCGTCGTTCTGCTACGGCGTGAACAGCCAGGAAGTTTCGACGCTAATCTTCGACTCTTGGTTATGTTCACCGGGTTGCGTGCTCGTCAGGTCGTTGCAAGTACAACGTACCTATCACACCTTAGGGTGCGTCACTATTCCCGCAGGAGTTGCATGCTTTCAAGAAAAAGTGCCGTGGCTCTACTTGTACGCACAGCACACCAATATAGTTATCAAACAACTACAAGAAAAACGGCAAACCTCGAAGAATAAGACGGCGAGGTAGACCGTGTCCCAGACGGTGCGCACGGTTGAATCGGGGAGGCGCCACGACGAGGCGCTGTTGTCGAGCTGGCGGAGGTGGTCTGGGGGGTAGAGGGGGCGAATAGGGTCGGCTTCCGGTTCTTGGACGTCGGTGCCGGGGTCGTTGTCGTTGATCAGGAAGGAGGGGTGCGGCTTGGGCTGCGGCGAGGTGTCGGACGCCGCGGTCAGGAAGTTGTACACGTCCGGCTCCGGCAGGTTCGCGCGGTACAAATTGCTCGGCTTCGCTTTGGCCTGCCGCCACCGCTTTGGCCCTGGTACGGAGGCCCGCTGACCGGCCCTCAGCCCAAACACGTCTTCCCTATTGAGCTGGGACATCAACCCGTGCTTCGGCGACTCCGGTGCGATGATGCCGCTCACGAAGTCGCCGAGCCCGGTCACGTGGCTGACCATGCTCTGCGCGCTGGCCAACCGCAGCTGCCGTCCCCGCGGGACTTCCAGCGAGAGCGTGCTCACGACGCTGCCGTTGCTGTGCGTGTCGTCGTCGGGAAACGCGGCGTGCGACGTTCTCGACGGCTTCGGCCGCACGCAGGCCTCCCGCCAGCTCGACGCGTCCTCCGGCCCGTCCACCTTCGCCCAAACATCGTTCAAGAGCCGCAGCTGTGTGTGGTTGCGGGGGCACTCGTCATCTGTCCGCATCCGCAAGAGCGGAAAGATTTAACCCGGTTAATACGTTTCCCTCAACGCGTTTTGAGGTGCTGGAGCGTATTGAAAATGACGCGCCCGAACGCTAGCTTGGTTCTGATCGTTTGGTCATGGACGATGTTCCTCGTCCGGACGTTCCTTCGTCCCTGAAGGATCAGAAAACGGCCTCTCATGCATGCTTGATGCTAGCACCAGTATAATAATAGTCGGCGATGACATCAATCGCCAAAAAGCTTGGGCATACCAATTTCGAGTCGCGCTCCTCTTTGTCGTTGAGCTTCTTCAGCTGTACGGATTGTTTGCTTTTAACTTGTCTACGTCGTTCCCTAAAACGCTCCCAACGGTCTTCATTGGCGTGACGGCAGGGCTGTTCCCGTAAAAAAGACAGGCACTTCGTTTTCGTGTGCTTGACAGAAAAAGGAACAATGGCTTCTCAGCCTTCATAATACATTTCTAGGAACACGAAGCTTGATGCTCGCTGTGAGCGACGGGAACAACGCTGCCGTGCACATGTACACAAACAGACAGGGTGGCGTTGAAGTTCATCGCGAGCTTTAGCGGTGTGGGTGGCGGACGGGTACGTGCGGGGGAAGGACGAGGTGACGTGCCCGGAGTGCAAGGGGCTGGGGGTCACCACCGAGTGGCATGCTGCGTCGGGTGTCATGCACCTCGCGGCGGCGGGCGGGGCGTCCGTCACCGCGGCCGGCTTCGCGGCCGCGCTGCGCATCGGCTACGCCGGATTGTTGTCGTCGGGACCATTGTCAACTCGCGAGATTGTTAGTACTAATAAGAAGAAAGGCCACCTTCTCACTTCAAAAAAGGTCAACGTGCGCATGGTGGTTGATGAGATGCTACCAGCCGAGTACGCCTAGCACTTGCAGGTTTCGCGTTGCGAGGATCGAAAGCGACTCGGTGGATTTGTGTAGAAGTGCCATGCGGGTGCCAGGAGCCCCTTTCTTTACAAAGGAGTGCGCAGCTTTGGCGAGTGCCTACTACGGTGACTTCAAGCCAGAAGGGCAATGCTCTTCTTCTCCAAATGTACATTCTTGGTTAGCCGCAGCCGATGGTATGCGGGGACTACTGTACATGGATTAGCCCCACCGACCCGGGAGAAAGCTGGCACATGTTTGAAATCTCGGTTTGTCACTGTCATCGTCGCCGTTGATTTTATTAGCGTTCATTGGAAAGTTTCGTAAACGGAAGCGCGGCATACCACTTCGCCCAGTTGCTGCTCCAAGCCCCGGAACCGTTCATTGTCCATGTGGCGAGCCCGAGCGGCTTCGTCAGCCGTGGCCCATCTTCTCCTCCCCTCCGCCCGGTCGACGCTTTCTTTTCGCGGGAGTGCGCCGAGCTTTCCTTCTCCCAAGTGCACTCCTATTGGCGAGTTTTTCTGCAAAAGATATGGCAAATGCTGTGGTTTCTCGAGGGACCCAACCGAGGGACACCAAAAACGCATGTACATGTGAAACCGAAACGCGGTTGCTGAAACCAACATGACCGCTGGCTGGTTGCATCACCATCGCCCACCCCGACGATGTTCCCCACCGCATCATTTCCGGGTACCTGCGCGTCTAGCAGCAGCGCGGGGCGCTTGTCCATGAAGACAGGCTCCCCATTTGCTGCATGGCGCGTTGCTAGCTTTTTCGACTAGCGCTCAGAACAGCCGGCTCTCGCTGGGTTTATTCTTAGCAGTGCTGTCAAATCAGTGTTGAATAGGACGTAAAGAAATGGTGTCGAGCACGAGGAAGGTGCTGAAAACGTGCAATCGGGTGTACAATGTGAAACAAAACAGCGAGTGAACATGGGGCAGGGGCAGAAGTGACACCGGTCTGGCGTAGATAGGCTGCCGGATGCAAGTTTCCGGTGGGTGGGTATTACTGGGTATTGACAGAAAGAAGCCGAGAAACAACACGAGGGGGAAACGACCGTTTTTCCACCAACGCAATATGTACGAAGTTAGCGATGACGTGGGAACTCTAACCTGGACTGGTGGGTTGAAAAATCTAGTGCAAAAACTGTAGAAGCTGGGGAAGAGGCGGGGGTACGTTTCCGGAGCGTCTTGCACTAACAAACCAAAACGGTAGATGAGCAGCATCAACTGAGATCCATGATCGTTGCCGCTTTATGCTAAAACGCCAACGGTGTTTGCTGTGCCAGGAAGTGAGTCTTTCTGGGGCAAGCACCTTCTTTCGCGTCATTTCGTTTAAGTTTCTCGCGTGCAGCCGTTGTTCCGGAAACAATACCTTCAGCACAATAGTACTGCTAAGAAAAGATCTAATACAATGCGGGCGACCTCCAGGTCCCAGAACAGACAAACCTTCTGGCAAACAGGCAGGCTCCATTGGAAAGGAGCTAGGCGAGAGAAAACAGCGTGTCGGTAGCACAAACCCAACTGGTGAAAGCGATGAGAGGGGTTTCCTCGCCTCTAAAGATAGAGACACGACCGCTCTGCTTCAGTGGGCCATGTTATCAAAGATACCCGCTGAGCAACCGGGGACTTGGGCAGCGTGTACAAAAAAAGATGATGTGACGACAATGCCCGTGTTCTAGACCCCGGTTATCGATGGGAACACGGGACGGCAAGCGGCGGGAAAGGACTCAGGTGCAGATGACGTGCTCGGGCTTGCTGCCGCAGCGGGAAGGTGATGGTGCCCTTAGCCTGGGCGTAGAGCCTGCGAGGATGAGTGCCTTCCCTGGGAGGCGGCTTCCTCCCTCGTATGCAGCCGGCAATCTTTTGGCGGTCCGACAGGTTAGAATATCCTCCGAGCTACCGGAGACTTCGAACGAGGCGGCGAAAGACGAGGAGATGATGTGATTGCATGCGTGTGTTCTAGACCACGATTGTCGATCGACACGGGACGGCGAGCGGTGGGAAGGGACCCGGGCGCACTGGGGCTTGCCGCGGTAGCGAAGCGGTGCGTGAAGCGTATTGATGGAGAAGCCGTGGCCCGCGAAGGCGGCATCGAAGGAGACGGGAACAGGTTCGGGTGCGCCCCGGCCTGCACTCGCTTCGCCTCTGCCTGCGACGCGTCGAGCCGGCGAGAAAGGGCGTCTTCCCTGACGGCAGCGACGCGCAACCTGTTTTCCAAGGCCGCGGCATGCTCAGCCGAGGCACGCAACTCCGCGCACCTGGCATCCAACAGCTGCTCCAAGGTTGCCTCCCTCGCGTTCGCCCGATGCGCCACTGCCTGCGCAGCGGCGAGTTGGTACTCCAAGTCCGGGAGATGCAGGGACGCCTGCTCAGCGCGCATGGACAACACCGCCAGTCGGTGCTCCGCGCTTTTTGCCCTGTCTTCCCCTTCTCTCGCCCGCGCGTTCGCGTTGAATACTTGCATCTCGAGATCCTTCCGCATCCTCTCCATGCCGAGCACCAAATCACCTTTTTGCATCGCGTCTCTCGACCTCTCGTCGAGCCCAGCCGACACGGCGACGCTCTTCATCTCTTTGGCCGTTCCCAGGGCCGCTTCGAGTTCGAGAACGCGGTGTTCGGAGCCGAACTCCACCAAGGAGAGGTCCCAGGCACCTTCGTCGTTGTTCCACCTGTAGTTGTCCTTGATCCCGGTCGCGTCCCACTGCACGCAGACCCACCCGACGTTGCTGTCGATCGCCTTCACGGTGCCGCGGCAGCCGGCACCGCCGTCCTGGTCTGCCCACGACCAGAACTCGTTGTTCCGCACCACCCGCGCCCCCGGCCGCAGCGCGCGGTGGCCGGCGGCGCCCGCGCCGCCGGGCCTCGCGGGCCCGGCCTGCCGCCGCAGCGCCGCGCACTCCTCCTCCAGCTGCGTGACCCGCAGCCGCAGCACCCGCATTTCGTCGCCGTCCCCCCCGGGCGGCGGCGACTGCACCACGGCCACCGCCCCGGGCGGCGGCTCGGACACGTGGATGTCGACGTGCTGCGTCTGCGAGAGGTGGGGCGTCGGCGGAGCCGAGGAGGACGAGGCAGGCGGCGGAGACGCGCTGGCCTGCAAAAACCGGATGCGGCGGGCGAGGTCGGCGGTGACGCTCCGGTCGGTCCGCGTGGGGGGCGGGGGCGGGAGGCCGAATTTCAGCCGGAGAGAGTCGAGGGCGAGTTCAACGCTCCGCAGGCTGGCGGGCACCGACGGACTCTTCCTTGCCGACCAGTCCGCCTCGATGACGTCCAGGTCCGCGAGGACCTGCCGCAAGGCCGATTCGTCGGCATCGGTCGCGCGTTGCTGCTCTTTGAGCGCGGGGAACCTGCCGAGGAGCTCGGCCGTTTGGAGGGACAGCTTCGCGATCAGATGGTCCACCTCGTCGCCGCCGCCGGCGGGCGGCGCCGGGAGGCCGAACTTCAGCCGGAGGGAGTTGAGGGCGAACTCAACGCTCCGCAGGCTGGCGGGCACTGACGGACTCTTCCTTGCCGACCAGTCCGATTCGATGACTTCCAGGTCTGCGAGGATCTGCCGCAGGGCAGATTCGTCCGCATCGCTCGCCCGTTGCTGCTCTTTGAGAGCGGGGACCCTGCTAAGGAGCTCGGTCGCTTGGAGAGCCAGCTTCGCGATCAGGTGGTCCACTTTGTCGTCGCCCGCGGGTGGCGGGGGCAACCCGCCTTCGTCCTCCCGCTGCTCCCGCGACTTCAGCCGCGCGTTCTCAGCCTCGAGCCGGGCGATCTCCGCGAGGCAAGCCGCTGGCGGGTTCCCGGCGGCCTGCTGCTGGTGGAGGGCCGCGTTCTCTGCGGTCAGCCGCGCGATGGCGGCGTGCAGAGTCTCCGCGGCAGACGCCGAGGGCGGCACCTGCTTCGAAGCCTCCGCCGGCGGCGGCGGCGGCTGCTGCTGCTGCTCGCGCAGCTCCTGGCGGGCCGCCCGGAGCTGGGCCTGCAGCGCCTCTTTTTCGCCGGCGTGCACCTGCTCGGTGAGCACCAGGCGCTCGCGCAGCGACGCGTTCTCCTGCTGCAGCGGCTTCAGCGGGTCGGCCGGCCGGGGCGCCGGCGCGAGCGGCGGGGAGAGCATGGTCTGCTGCGCCGGGCGGTCCGTCTCGTAGAGGGACGCGTGCTGGTCCTTCGTCGGGTGGTACGCCGGCGGGGAGCTCTCCTCCTGCGAAAGACGGGAGGCCCTGCCGTCGTCTCCGTCCTTGTTGGGAGCGTTGTTGTTGTTGTTGTTGTTGTTGTTTGAGTCGACCAGGCGCTCGAGCCGGTTAAGCTCGGCCAGGAGGATGTCCGGGTTCCAGTCCTGGCCTTCGCCCGGGGTTTGGTCCTTCGCGACGAAGACGGGGCGGCTCTCGCGCTCGTCGAGCAGCTTGCGGAGTTGCGTGTTTTCGTCGGCGAGGTCCCGCGCCCGTTCGGACTCCCACTCCGCCATGCTGATCGACCCCCGCGCGCCCGCCGGCTGCGGCGACGGCGGCGGCGCCGACTGCCGCTGGGACGGGTCCGATAACAGCGAGACGGCGGTGTCACGCTCCCGCTTCGCCTCGGCCATCTCGAGCTGCAGGCGACTCACGTGCAACGCAACCGCGTCGGCGGAGAGGGCCAACCCGGCGGCGGAGAGCTCCTCACTCTTCGGCACCGCCAGGGGGCCGGCGCTCTGCAGCGAGCGGTGGATGGTGACCTGCTCCTTCAGGTCGCGGGCTTCGGCTTCCTTGAGCATGAGCGCCGTTTCGAGCCCGGCGGCCTTCTTCTCCGCCTCCTCCAGGCGCTCCCACGCCGCCTTCCCGCGGTAGGAATTGTCGAAGTCCTCGGGCTCGATGCCGTGCCCCCGCAACGCTTCCAGAACCTGCTCCGGGAGCCCGCCGAACGCCGCGCACCGCTGCTGGTCCGCCAGCGCGGTTTGGTCGAGGTGCTGCTTGAGGGCCGCGTTCAGCCGCGCCACCTCCCCGCGCAGCGCGGCCGGCTCCGCCGCGTCCCACCCGCCGTCCACCGGCGGTTGCAAAGGCGACGGAGGAGAGCGGGGCGGCTCGTTGTACCGGGCGCGCAGCGCTTCCAGCTCGCGCATGAGGCCGTTTTTTTCAAGCACCGCGCGCTCCGCCCGGTCCCACGCCTCGGCGATGGCCCGCGGCCGCGGGCCTTGGGCGTGCGGCGCCGGCGCTGACTGGAGGGCTACGACTTCGGCGGAGAGGCGCTCTACCTCCTTCTGCCGGATATCTGCCCTAACCTCGAGCTCCGCCGCCCGCTCGGCCCACCGGGCCTCGGCTTCGCGGCGGTCCCGTCGCAGCACGTCGGCTTCCGACGACGACGACGCGTGGGTCTCCAGCGCCCGGCGGTGGTCGGCTTCGAGCCCTTGCAGCCGCTGCTCCGCCGCTCCGAGTTCAGTCGTCGCCTCCCGCAGCCGCTTCGACAGGGCGTCCGCCTCGTCTTGCACGTCCCTGTGCCTCCCTTTGACGCGCTCGGTCTCCCCTTGCTGCTCTGCCAGCAGCCTGCTCAGCCTCGCGTTCGCGTCGGTGAGCTCGGAGGCTGCCTTCGCCTTCTCCCCGAGACCGAGTTTCAGCTCTTCGGCTTGCCCGCGTGCCCTCTGCAGTTCTTCGGCCAGAGCTTCGTTCTCCTTCGCGGCGCGCCGCTGGGCGTCTGCGAGGGCGGCGTCGGACTCCGCCTTCTGGTCGGCGAGTTTCTGCTCGATGGCGGTGCGCGCGGCTTCGAAGTCGAGTTTTGCCGACTCGAAGTCTGCGATGAGCTGTTTCTCGCTCTCCTGCCGCGTGGCGAGGGCTGCCTGCGTGTCGTGCAGGGCTGCCGAGCAGCTCTCGTAGCTCTTCCGGGTGCGTGCGTGCTCGTCGAAGCTGTCGCTCGCGATCTTGATCTCCTCCGTGAGCTCGTCGACGGTCGCCTTCTGCCGCCGCATCGCGGCGTTCTGCTCCTCGACGACGGCCTCGAGCTGCGGGATCACGTTCTCCGTCAAATCGCGGATTCGCGCGTCGCTCGCGTCGGCGAGCGCCCGCTCGTCGCGCTGCCGCGCCTCGATGACGTTCCGCATCTCCGCCTCGGCTCCGCGCCGCGCGTTGTCGAGGACTTCCACGCGCGCCTCCTTCTCAGCCAGCTCGCTGAGCAGCCGGGCGTTCGCGCCTCGGAGAAGCCCGATTTCGCGCTCCATCCCGTCGAGCGTCATCTCCAACGACCGGACCTGCGGCGCGAGGCCGCGGAAACTGCCCGACGTCGCGGAACTGTACCCGTGCCCGCTGTGGAAGGTGTCGTGCCGCTGGGGGTGGTGGCGCGGGGCGTCCGCCGGGCTCCCGGCGTGCGCGGAGCGGCGAGGGCTGCGGGGCAGTGACGCGCTGAGGGCCGGCAGGTCGTCCGGGTGGAGCTGTCGGGTGCTCATCGGGCTGTTCGGCGGGCCCGAGTGCGAAGGGAAGCCGCCGCGGGGCGCGCCGTGGGCTTGCGCGTGGTGCCGATGATCCGACGGCGGGTGCGCCGGCGACAGCCCGAGCCGCCGCGCCTCCTTCTGCACGGCTTCGCTGACCCGCGCTTCGATACCCCCCGCATCTGCTCCGCCCGACGACGCTAGCTCCAGTTCCCTCCGCACCGCGTGCTCCAGGGCTGCGAGGTCTGCGGGTGCGTCCGCGTTGGGCACGCTTTGCCGGATCTCTTCCCGCACCAGTCTTTCGATCGCCTCTGCGTCGACGGACGCGCGGTAGTCGAAGCCCGGGTCCCGTGCGGATGCGATCGAAGCGGACGGCTGCCGCCGGTCGGCGGCGGGGTAGTAGTACTCGCCTCCCTGCGCTTCGTCGCGGGCGGCGGCGGCTGCCGGATACCGGTGCGAGGAAGACTCGGCCCGCGACGCCGGCGAGTGCGGCGGCTGCGTCGCGTCCTGCGACGGCGGCGCGCCAGGACCCGCCCGCGCCGGCGGCGGCGGCTGCGAGATCTGCGAGACGTGCGGCGCGGGGTAAAACGGCGCGTCGCTCGCCTGCGACGAGAGCCGCCGCTGCTGCTGCTGCTGCTGCTGCTGGCGGGGGTGCTGCGGCGCGCCGATGCGCTGCATGAGCTCGGACCGGACGGCTTGCTCCATAGCTTCGGAGGTCATGTGCGTGTCGTGTCCGAGCTCCGGGCGGCCGCTGCTGACCTGCGCCGACAAGCGGCGGCGAGACTCGTTTTGGACGTACGAGTCGACGGCCTCGGCGGTGGCGAAGCCGGCCTCCCCTTCTTCCTGCTGCCGCTGCGGCTGTGTGTGCACGTCCTGCCCCCGGAACGCGACGCCGGAGTTGCCCCACGTCCCCGACGTCACGACGGTCACCCCCAGGTGGCTCTCCGCCGTCGGCAGCCTCCGGTAAACTTCGCGCCGCACGAACTCGTCGATCTCCTCCGCGCTCCGCAGCTGCTGCTGCTGCTGCTGGAGGTGGTGGGGCGGGGGCGCGGCGCCGGCAGGTGCCTGCGGGGCGGGAGCGGATGCCCGCCTTCTCCCGGGAAGGGGCGTATCTCCCGCTGCCCGCAGCCCCTGCCCCGGCGGCGCGGGCGACATCCGGGATCCCGCCGCGGGGCCTCCGAACAGGGCGCGGGCAGCGCGCGCGGGGGTGCCGTCCGCCGCGTAGTGCTGCTCGGTCGTCGTCCGCGTGACCGTTTCGGTCACGACCGCGGGCGGCAGGTGCTGGTGGTCGGGCGCGTAGGCCCGCCGGGGGCTGGTGGTGGTCGTGGTCACGGTGGTGGTCACCGGCTGGCCGTCGACCGCGGCGTCTTCGGTGTGGTGCACTACAGTTTCCGGGGGGTCGAAGTCCACCAGCGGCGGCAGACTGTACTCACGGGGCGGCGTCACCCCCCCGGCGGTGTATTGCGGCTCGATTCGTCGTGTGGGGCTCATCGACGTTGTGGTCGTGGTGGTGGTGGTGGTGGTTGTGACGTTGTGTTCCTCCTGCGTCAGCAGCGGCACGTCGCGTGTGTCGCCCTCTTCCCCGGTATGGAAGGCACCGTGGTAGAACTCAGCCGAACTCGGATGGTGCTGAGAGGGATGATGAGGGTCATGGGGCGTCGCCCCTTGGAACGCGGGGGACGGGTTTCCCCCGCGCCCGAGGGACTGGCTGCGCATCTGGGCCTCCAGCTCGAGGATCTGCTGCTGCTGCTCGAGGATCATCTGCTGCTGCATCTCGATGACGCCGGCTTGCGGCCTGTCGGGGTAAGACGGGGGGTTCTCGTGCGGCCCGCTCGTCGGCTGGACACCCGTGTGAGTCGACGCCGGCCTCCTGCCCGGCGACGAAGCGGATGATGAGGAAGAAGGGCGCACGGCCGTTGCAAGCGCCTCGCCAGGCCCCGCCGCCGCCGCCCAGTACGCGCGCTGCTGCTGCTGCGGCGGATACTCCCGGGAGCCCGACGCGTGGCTGCCCGGCGGCGTCACCGCCACAGGGGCAAGTGCGCCCTCGTCGCTCCGGGGCGGGGAGGTCGGCTCCTCCGGGGTCGGCATGGCGCGCCCCTCCTGAGCCAACAGCGCAGGGAGACGCGCCTTGGAGCAGAGGGGGGAGAAGGGGACCTGGGCGCCCCTTCCTCGCTAGCTCTCTCTCCTTCTTTTTACTCTCTTCCCCCTCGTACCTGTTTAGAGTGAAAGTTCGCTTACCATCGTCGAAAGGGTTCTTTTAGGTATCGAAGCTTGCACTATTTATGCTAGTAGCAGGGTATGGCGTGTGTGCTTTCTTTGGTGCCTGTTGCCGACTGTACGACTTTTGTCGGGCCTCTTGCCCGGCGACGAAGCGGACGAGGAAGAGGGGTGCGCGGCCGTTTCGCCGCGACCTCGCCGGCAGCACCTCGCCGGCCCCCGGCAAGCAAGGGGAGGTCGGCTCTCCGGGGTCGGCATGGCGCGCCCCTCCTGAGCCAACAGCGGGAGACGCGCCTTGGAGAAGAGGGGGGAGGAGGGGCGCCCTTTCCTCACCGCCTGTCTGTCCCTCTTTGTCCTATTTCTCTTCCCCCTCTTTGTCCGCGCCCCCGCGTCGTACCTGTTTGGAGTGAAAGTTGGCTTGCCGCAGTAAGCAATACGGCGCATGCACAAAAAGCTTCCTTGCCGCAAAGGCCGCCTGAGCCTCGTCCGCGTGTATTCTACCAGGGTGTTTTGATCCCGCGATTCGACCTTTTTCGGTGCTTCCGCACTACATGCGCTACTCACGCGCTCAAAGATCGACTTATACGCACCACACGCGCTACTCACACACTCAAAGATCGACTTATACGCACCACATGCGCTACTCACGCACTCAAAGATCGACTTATACGCACTACTGCGAAAGCACCTTCTTACGCTTGCGAAAGAAAGCGCCACCACCAACGCGCTCTCTGGGGTTCGGGCGGGCCTCGAACTTTCGGAAAAATAAGAGCTCGTCACTCGCACAACCGCGGCTGATACAAAACGAATGACGTTTTTTACGTAAAGCTGGAATCAGGACGCAAGTGAAAACGCCGCGGTTTGCGGCGACGAGCTTCTCATTTCCTCCAACATTTCATGTTTGGTAAAAAGAAATTGAAACGGTGAAAAGTGGCAGACTGCGCAACGTTCGCTGCAATCGAAACGAGAACCGCGATTCCGGGGGGACAGGAAAAGTGAGTAAAAACGTTTGGCCGTGCAAAAAGCTAGGGGCTCGTGACGGATTCACGGACGACCAGAAAAGTCAACCAAAAACGATTGCTGCCGACGGAGCGAGGGTCAGGGCAGAACGCTGCCTACGTTTGCATGCTACACGGCAGAGCCCAGCCTCAGAAGCTGGAGCTACAGCCTGAGTGAAAGCGGGATGTCAAACCCGCGTTTCATGTGTTCGGAGCTTCAGGGGACGGACTCCACCGTGTAGCATCACGTCGTCTTCGGAGGGGGGGTACGGGAGGGATTCAAACGTGGAAACGTTTCGTTGAGAAGCAGCCGACGAGGCTGATAGATGATCAGGGCTTCTTTGAGAAGCAGACTTGTATGGCATGGTTCATGAAGACACTGATTCAAAGTACGAGAATAGGTCGGGGAAGCAACTTCCCAATGCCTACCTGGCGGAGCTCCTCGTTTTGGTGGGAGCTCAGGGAAACATCGGAGTGAGCCAGTCACTCATTAGCTGGTTCAAGCTACGATGATCGCTAGATGATCGTGAGAAGCGTGGATTGTTGACATGAAGACAGCTTGCAGGAAACGGATGGCGCGCCCGATAGACGAGACTCATAAAGAGAGACGACTTTGTGTGCAGGGACCATACAGATGGCCTTCACGCAGTGCACTCAGCGCTTTTTTGAAAAGAACCACGACGAGGGTCGGTGACGAATACGTTGGCAAGGCTTCGCCGGCTGTATCTTGCGAAAAACTGCGTCAGATGATCTCGGGGTTGAACACGTACGTTTGCAGCAGTTTGCGGACGTTGGGGTGCGCTTCTCGAAAGTCAAGACAGCAAGAGCTCACGTTTGCGACAAAGCGTTGGCGCTACGTTGGCGGTGGCGCGCCGACGGACTAATTGAACGCCTGCGCGCGGCAGCCAAGCTTCGGCTGCGGCGCTGCGCGACACGATCGTACTATAGGCGATTATAAGTTCAGAAAAATCATGCTGACGATTGTCAGAGATGACTACGCTGTGACCAAGGCTTTTCCGGTTTAGATGATCGGACACAAGACATTAACAAGTTGTACATCTGCAGAGAAGCGTGGAACAGCAGTTTGCGCACGTTGGGTTCAGCTTTTTCGTGGCTGTGGTGGCGGATGATGCGTCCGATTGACTAATCGATCGCCTGCAGGCACATCAGCATCGAATCTGCCGCCCGACACGCACCCGTGTACAGCCAGGTGGTCGCTTATGCCACTCCGCGCGCCGATAATCGTTTTGGTAAGCGACACGTGCCCCCCGGAAGTCTACCTATGTGCGTTGCAGGCCATGTCACACCGCTCTAGCTGGCAAGCGAACCCACTGTGCTTCTCCCTCTTTCCGCTTCTGTTTTTGCCACGCTTTGCTCTGTAGACATCCGCTTATGCTTGTAATCACGTCTTCGCCGGTTGCATTCTCGCGAAGAACTGCACCAGATAGCCGGACACAGGGGTCAAACCCGTTACATCTGCCGAAACCTGGATCCAAGGCGGGAGTGACTTGCGGGGTGCTGGGCTGCGAAACCCGAAATTCAAGCAGCAAGAGCGCAGCATAGTCGCCACGACGGCGAATGGCGCGCCCATGGACTGGTTGATGGCCTTCATGCACGTCGTGTCGAGCATCGAGCTGCGGACGCGGCGCGGCGCGGCACGACACGATCGTACGGTAGGCGCATATATGCTCAGACTATTCCTTGCCGCGCCTTGCTCTGCAGACATCCGCTTATGCTTGCGGTCACGTCTTCGCTTGCATTCTCGCGAAGAACTGCGTCAGTGGTCGGGTAGAGGGGTAGAGGGCCAAACCCGTTGTACGTCTGCACCGAAGCGTGGATCCAACACGGGAGTAGTTTGCGGATGTTGGGCTGCGAATACCGAAAGTCGAACAGCAAGAGCGCAGCGTAGTCGCCACGATGGCGGATGGCGCGCCCGATGAACTGGTTGATGGCCTTATGCACGTCGTGTCGAGCATCGAAGCTGCGGACGCGGCGCGGCGCGGCACGACACGATCGTACGGTAGGCGCATATATGTTCAGGTATTGCTTCCCCTTCCGCTTCTCTCTTTGCCGCGCCTTGCTTTGCAGACATCCGCTTATGCTTGCGGTCACGTCTTCGCTTGCATTCTCGCGAAGAACTGCGTCAGACGGTCGGGTAGAGGGCCAAACCCGCTGTACGTCTGCAGCGATGCGTGGATCCAACACGGGAGTAGTTTGCGGATGTTGGGCTGCGAATACCGAAAGTCGAACAGCAAGAGCGCAGCGTAGTCGCCACGATGGCGGATGGCGCGCCCGATGAACTGGTTGATGGCCTTATGCACGTCGTGTCGAGCATCGAAGCTGCGGACGCGGCGCGGCGCGGCACGACACGATCGTACGGTAGGCGCATATATGTTCAGGTATTGCTTCCCCTTCCGCTTCTCTCTTTGCCGCGCCTTGCTTTGCAGACATCCGCTTATGCTTGCGGTCACGTCTTCGCTTGCATTCTCGCGAAGAACTGCGTCAGACGGTCGGGTAGAGGGCCAAACCCGCTGTACGTCTGCAGCGATGCGTGGATCCAACACGGGAGTAGCTTGCGGATGTTGGGCTGCGAATACCGAAAGTCGAACAGCAAGAGCGCAGCGTAGTCGCCACGATGGCGAATGGCGCGCCCGATGGATTGGTTGATGGCCTTCATGCACGTCGTGTCGAGCATCGAAGCGGCGGCCGCGGCGCCGCACCGCTGGGCGACCAGCGCCCTCTTCTCGCCGAGCAGGCAGTCGTTGCTGTTGGGGTACGGCATCCCGACGACGATGACGGCCCGGCCGTACTGGTCGCTGAAGTTGATGCCCTCGCTCAGCTTTCCGCCGACGATGCACGACAGCAGCGCGCCCCCTTTGCGGTCGCAATCGCCTTGGTACGCAGCCAGCACTTCGTGCACATCACCCTCCCCACCCCGGGGCTCCCGGTACACTGTCTTGCCCGTGGCGGACTGCAGGCGCTGGACGGTGCCCTGCCGATCCCACGCGTCGAAAACCTGGCGCTCGTACCCGTATGAGGGGAAAAACACGACAACCCCACCCGGCACGACGGAGGCGACGCGCTCAATGGCCGCCGCCAGCGACTGCAGAAGCCCCGGGTTGAGCCTGTTCGAGAACCGGAAGTCGAACACCGGCGCCGCCGGCCCCGCGCCGCGCGCCACGATCCCCGCCAGGATCTGGTCCGGCGGCACCACGTGCCCACACTGGTAGAACACGACGTCCCGCCACGGGTCACTGATCTTGGCCGCCCGGCGCCTGTCCAGCGAGCCTTGCTGGGGTTGCTCGGCGGCAGGGGCCGCTGGTAATAGCGCTGGTTTCGAGGAACCAGGGAAGGCAAGAAAACTGTTTTCGGCGCCGGGGGAAGAGGGGGTCAGGAGCTGGGTATAGAGGTCGTCGACGGGCGACATGGTGCCGCCGGCGAGGATGACGCTGCGGCTGTTCTGCACCACGTCGCTGAAGAGGTCGGCCGCGAAGACGGACGCGATTTTGACGGTTGGGTTGCTCGCGTCGCGTGTCACGAGGATTCGCTGGCTCGCCTCGTCGGCGACGAGCACCTTGTACAGGAACGAGTCGACGGACAACATGCCCGCAGTGGTCACCGCCGCGGGGGGGGTGTCCGGAGGGGCGGTGGCGGTAGCCGGCTCCGGCTGCCGCTTGGCGGTTGTCGGGCCGCGGACGGCGTGCAGGTGGCCCTCGACGGTCTTTCGCAGCCCCGCGGCCAGCGCCTTCGCGGAGGCGTCTTCGGCGAAGGCTTGCAGCTTCCGGAACAGGCGGGCGTCCCGCGCGAACTGCGCGAGCCCCGGTGCGTCGACGCCCTCGATCCCGGCCGCGAACGTCAGCTCCGTGGCGGAGACCAGCCGCTGCTGCGGCTGCTGCGGCAGCTGCTGCTGCGGAGCCGCCGAACGGTGGCCGGGCCCGTCCTGCGCGCCGCCGACGCGCCCACCAACCCCGCCGGCAACAAGAGCAGAAGCCGAAGCAGCCCCGTTCCCGTTGCCACCAGCCGCGTTTCCCGCCGCAGAACCGAGACCGCCAGCCCCGGTCCCACCCGCGGAGCTGAACCCACCAATTGCGTTTCCTGCGGCAGAACTGAGACCGCCAGCCCCATTCCCAGCCGCGGAGCTGGGCCCACCAACCGCGTTTCGGGCGCCCCTTTCGTGCGTGTGCGGTGCCGGGGCGCCGGCCGCTGCTGCTGCTGCTGCTGCTGGGTCACGCTCCTTCTCGAGCCACACCTTGAGCTGGTTGATGACCGCCGCGAGCTGCCGGACCTTGATCTTGTTCTTGACGTGGAGCCGGTTCGCATAGGCGGCGAGGTACCGCTTCAGAGCGGCCAGCGTCGCCTCGAGCGTCGCCAGCGAGATTTCGACGGTTTCGGTCTGGTTGACGGCGTCGATGACGTTGTGCCCTTCGTCGATAATTACGATCGCGTCCGTCAAGTCAACGGGCAGCGCCGCTCGCGCTGTGTTACAATATTTATTTGGTCTTGCAAGGTGTCTGCGGACCTACGTACTGACACGTCTGGTATGCTGTTCCAAAAATACTCGAGGGGTTGCCTTGTGCTTACTTCGAAGGCTAGAGGGGGAGAACAATACTACTACAAAGTGGGTCTTTTTTGTTGAACGCTTACGCCCGCGGGCCGACGGCGTCGGTGTTTACACAACCGGGGCCGATCTGGCAGGCTGGCGAGCCTGTTTTGCGGGGGAGCACCGTCTTGAACGCGGGCTCTCTTTTTCTTGGCAATTGCACGGCCAGAAAAATCCAAGAGCCCGGTGCGCATTGCGACGGGGGGAGTTCGAAATTGGCGTTCGGGTCGCTTGGGTAGCGGTCAGTAGGGACAGGTTGGTCCATTCATACGCGTCTCTAATTAGGTTAAAGATTCTGAGCAACCACCAAAAAAAACACGCTGCCTACGTCTTTAGCCTGCAAGTGTGTGTGTGTGTGTGCTACGGACCCGTTTTAACGTGGTGCCTCCCTTCACGAAAGTACGACCACGCTCAGATTAAGCTAGGTGACGGCCGATGCACCCCCGGGCTGGGAGTGGGGGCCTCCATTCGCTCTCCTGTTTGCGTGATGCTTTGTGCAGCAGCTGGCTAATGCTTCGTTTTCAGCCACACAATCGCCGCAACGTCCTAGTCTGTGAGCTGTGCAGAAGTGCATCCGGGGCCTTAGACCATCGGATCCGTGATGATGCTGCTTGAGGCGACAGCAGGTCTCCGCCGGTAGACGCTTTTTTACGCACTCACTGCATCGCGGCTTTTTGTGGAGCGAGCAAACCACTCCAGGGCGGGAAGTGTTAGCAGCGCCTTCTGGGGCCTCGCACGGGGGGGCACCTTTGCGCGGGTCAGTGCTTGAACCCCTTTCGGCCTCTTCCGTTCTGCCTTTCCAGTCGGGTTTTCCCTGTGTCCATCCTGCCGGGTAAGCCTCCTCTGGCAAGAAGGTTGCGGCCCAATTCAGGTGTGGCGGGTAAGGGCTGCTCTCATGTTCGTCCGCGATTCCCGCCTGCGCGTGTTCGCGTATCCTCACGATGATGCCTTCTGTCGCCTCTGACAGCTGCGCTCGTCGGGAGACGCCCCGTACAACCGTCCCTCCCAGGGATGTCAGCACGGTGGAGGAGTACTCATGGCCATAGAACCACGGCTGTCCCGTCACCTTCTTGTACGCCTTCCCCATCTCAACGAGGCTAAGCGCTTTGCCCAAGGCGGACCGGCGAAAGTCGGTTAGCATCTTCTCTTGCCTTCGAGGAGTCGGCCGCTGGCGCTGCACCAAGTCCATGGCGGCGTTACTCAGGGCATCAGCGTCCGTGTTCCTCTCGCGCTTGACGTGCTCGATGCGCACTGTCATCCGTCGCTGCAGGGAAGAAACCATTCTGGCAGCGCGTGTCTGGTATGGCTTGAGCTCCTCGGAACATGCCAGGCGTCGCAAAAGCTGCCCCACTACCAGTGCCGAGTCCCCCCGCACCGTACACTGCGTGCCGTCCGCATCGTTCGCTTCGTTCAGCAGATGCAGGCCCGCTAGCACCGCTTCATACTCTGCCACGTTATTGCTGCGCACGGTGGGCAGCGGCAGGATTACTTCCGACACCTTGACGCCGTCTCGGTACAATACCGCCCCTGCGCCAGCAACGGCGAAGGCGGTTCCGTTCGCTCTCGCCCCACCATCGAAGCACACAAGCAACCTGCTGTCGCCCATTTCCCCATCCGCTAGCGTTGTGCGAGCTGCTGTCACCTTGCCTGTCTGTGCTTGAGGTACTGCTGTATAGTACCTGCTTTTGAGGTCAGGGAGCCGCTGTCCGGTGTGCATTTCGAACTCTACAGCTAACTCGATGAAGCTGATGCCCAGCTCGTCGTGTCCCGGGGGTGCCCATTTCACCTGCCGCAGCCAGTCGGTGAACGCCATCCACATTTCCCGTCCGTATTTCCATTTCGTTGTCACGGCGGATGGCGCAATGAAAGGGACTGCGAGTCGGCAGGGTTCAGTTGGTCTCCAGCCTCGCGGGTAGCTCTCTGTCCTGTGATGCCGGGCTGACCTGTCGAGCAGGCCGTCGGCACCCTGGCGTTCCCTCAGCACTTCGACAAAGAACAGTTGCAGTCGCTTCACTACATGCCGCCTTTTCTCCTTTTCTGCCGGCAGCACGGAGGTGCTTTCGTCTACCTGAGGGGCTGGGGCTATCCCGCACAAGCGCAGACACGGGGGCCAGTTTACCTGCATGGTCCTTATGTCTTCGTACTTCGCGCGCAAGTGCTCCCAAGCGGGGCAGCTCCAGAAAAGGTGATCCACCGTTTCTCGTTCCTCCGTATTGCAGTATAGACAGCTTTCTTCACCGGCCCCTGTTCGTCCAGCCGCCGGCGTGGCTCCCACAATCACTGATTTCAGCATGCCGGCTTGATACGCGGTGAGTGGGGAATCGTGCATCTCCAGCAGGTGCCGGGTTGTCTGGTAATCCACCCCGTCCCGCACTCCCCCGAAGTCTCCTCCCCGCCTTGCCGCGAGCTGAGCCATTTCGCGTAGTCTCAAAGCGTATCGCAGGTCGTGCTGTAGAAGCTTCGTGTTGTCCTGTGCCGCTGCATCATGCACTACCTCGTCTCCGGCTTCGTTCGTGTAGGCGATGCTGGTTGGTGCCACCCATCGCCACCCGAGTCCGTCTAGCGCTTCTTTGAAGAAGGCGAAAGGTCCATGCAATGTCGCAAGCGAGTCGCTGTGCTCCCACGCTGTCTGTGACAGAGATCTCGCGGACTCCCACTTCTTGAGTTGCACTGCCCAGGTGGTGATTCTTCTGTATGCCGGCACAACTACCGGGTCGAGTCGGTGCCCATGATGTAGGATATGTAGGACCGCCTCTTGAGCTCGGCGCGGCGGCCCAGTCCACATCGCCTCCGTGAACAATCTTCTCAGGCGCACGCTGTCCCGCTTCGTCATTCCCGATACTGCTGCACCGTAGTACCGTTTAGCTCCCGCTGACATGCTGACCACGAGGTCCTTCGCTTCGCCTGGCAGCGGGAGGCAAGCTGCCCTTTTCAGCACCCGCTCAGCTTCGGAGTTCCTCTCCACAATCCGTTTCGACGGCCGAATTACCTCCCCCGGTGGCACCTTCTCTGTGGTTAGCATCACGCCGAGAACGTCGAATGTCACCCGCCTTTGTATACCTTCTTGTCGCCCGTTGTTCACTGCTGTGCCGTCGCTTTCCGCATAATCAAGGGTTTGCGGGGTGTCCGACGCCGTCGTGAAAAAATGCGACTTTTTCTGCGTGCAGACTTTCATCCCGGTCAGCCCGGCGAACATTCCTGACCGCCTGGCTGCCTCCTCTAAATCGGCAAACGTCTTCAGCATTGCATACACGTCATCGACGTACGATAGCGGAATCGCCGCTTCGATGTCCGCTACGTGTCGCATCCAGACACTGATGATGACGTTAATGAGAATGACACTCAGCGGGCATCCCTGCATTATCCCGTTCGTAGGCACGAAGCCTTCTCCAACCGTTGCTCCCACCCGGAAGTGACGCCGCATGTTGGTGTAGGCTGCCCTCAGAGTCCGCAGTACAACCTCGTTAAACCCCAGCTCCTCGGCCAGCTTAAAGGCTACTTCGATCGGTACCGAGTCAAAGCACTTTTGGAAGTCCAGCGCTAGGCCAAAGAGTGGCTCTCCCGTTAGGTGCGCCTCTTCGATAAGCGCTGCCAAGTGCCATACCAGGTCGTCTGTTCCATGTTCCTTCCGACATCCATGCAGGCCGCTCGGCGCAATCTCGTCCATCCACGCGAGTGCTGCCTTCGCCCTTACGGCTGCCCATATCCGGTACAGGACAGGCGTTATCGAAATCGGTCGTTGCGACAAGGGGTCCCCGTTGCTTTCGGGCTTCGGAAGCAGGTGAATGATCGCATGCATTAGCTGTTCCGGCCATCGTCCCTCGCTTTCCACTGCGTTCATGGCATCTGCCATGAGTTGTAGGATTTCCGAGGGGAGTTGTCGTAGCTCGTGCACGCGCCATCCATGTAGTCCGGGGGACGATGTCTTTTTCATCTTCTTGAGTGCCGCGTCCACATCAGCAGCACTGATGGGCTCGCATTCCATCGCATGCGGCGCGGGTAGATACCGTGCGTACTGCGACTTGAATGCCTCCCACTCTGGCTCCGGTTGGTCCGCATACTTTTGAAATATACCTCCCCAGGCGCCGGGCCCTCTCAGCATCTCATCGATCTCCGTCGGGCACGCGGTTAAGGTGCCATCCTGTCGTCGCAGAAATGCCGTTGGGATCCCTTGCTGTCCAGCTAGAAACCGATATATATCGCCTTTTTCTGGGCCACTCCAAGCCTTCTGCATTCGATCCTTCCAGAGGCGTGAGCGCTGCGTCTTCAGCGCGGCAATCGCTTCACGTTGGGATCCTTCCAGCCTCTCTACCGCCGCCACGAGTTCCTGCAACTCATCGCTGCTTCCGAAGTGCGTGAGCTGCGGTAAGAACTCTTCCACATTTCTTCTCCGCAACGCGTTTCGTGCGTTGCGTTCTGCTACCGTCATCGCACCCACTTGTCCGCTACCGAGCCTCTGCCTTGCCTCCGCGACCACTGAGCGTAGCATTCCAAGAACTCTATCGCGTTGCTTCGTGGACCAATTCATAGCTCCTCGCGTCGTGCATGCCTGCCTCGCAGATGCGTGCGCCTCCCGTGTGCGGTAGCCGCCGGCTCTACCCCGGTAAGCAGTCGACCCTGGTTCGAGGTTCTCTCGGTGCAAATCAATCAGGTACGCCTCCGCCACTTCAGACGCATTCCTCAACGCCCCGTCCGCCCCACTTTCCGTTCGCTTTCGACGCAAGGCCGACGCTAGCATGCTCTGCTTCTGCTCCTGCGTCTGCACTGGCACTCTCCTCGGGAAAGGGGCGGGTATCCGGTGGTTGCGTTTGGGCGGCGTGAAAGCCGGTATGTTGAGTGTGACAAAGATTGGGCAGTGGGTCGGTATGTCATACTCTCCCGCTTTCGCGGTTTGGACGGTCACCACGGTCTGTGCTGCTACTGCGTTCAGGAAGCACATGTCTATTCGGGAGCCCGCCGCCGCCGCCCAGCAGGTGGGCGGTGCGTCCTGTGACCCCGCTCGCGCAGCCGCTGACGCCGCATCGACCCATCCACTTTGGCAGGCTGTGGTCAGGGACATGCTTTCCTCTGCCGGCGTGTTGAAGTCACCCATGACAGCTATCGGTACCTGCCCGAGTCCTGCCGCCATTTCGAAAACATCTGCAATGAGCTTCTCCCGATCCCGTACCACCGCCGCCTCCCTGCCTACGGGCGCATACACCGATATCACGTGCAGCACCATACGCGCATTTCCCGTTGCCACCACCGCGTGCGCGACTCGTGTACTCCTCGCCAACTCTCTCTCCAACTCTGTTGTGGGCTGGGAGACACTAGCCACCATGCCGCGGGTGGCGACAGCTGCGCCTCCTGGCACCCGTTGTCCTATACCGTTCGCACCCACAACAACAGGCACGTCTTCGCCCCAGTGACAGTCCCATCCGTATGCCGCAAGAAACAGCCCGCATGTCCTTTTTGTCTCTGGGCCCGCCCTGGTCTCTTGCAGAGCGACGATGTCCGCCGGGAGGGTCGCCACTGTCCGACTTCTCGCATTTATGGAACCCACGTTTGCCGTTGCTAGCACTATCGTGCGACCAGGGGGCGCTATCGTATTCCGGGCTGAGAGTCTGGGTTTACTGTCTGCTGCTATCTCACTCAGGGGAAGCTGTGACACCTCGGGGCCGAGGGTCGACAGCAGCTGCAGAGTTTCATGCGGTACGTGCAACGCGTCATAGTGCTGCGGCCGGTACGTCACGGTGATGATGCGTGACGAATTACCAGCTCTTCCTTCGCACCTGAGGTGCGCCAAATTCGTTGTTGATAGTACCCACACAGTTGCCTTCAGCACTTCTGCTGCGGCTTGCAACGTGAGGTGGTCACCGTAGTGTCCGTCCCGCGCTACGGTGGAAAGATACTCAGATAGAGACGAATCAGTAGGGAGGAACGCCAAAGGCGGGTGGTGTCGCAGCTGCCAGGTTACCTTCTGCCTTAGGGAAGTAGCCGAAAGACTCAGCTTACTACTTCGCAGCAGCGCGGCAAATTGGCAGTTACCATCTTTCTCAACCGGTATCCGCTTCGCGCGCAAGATCGCAGCCGCCCTGTCGAGTTCCGTGTCGCCGCTTTCAGCTGGCGTCGGTTGATTCACGGCGGTTGACTGGTTCACACTCTTGACTTCCTCCCCTCGTCGGTTTCGCTTGCCAGTAGTAGGGTTGGCGCACCGGACAGCGCCAGTTGACACGTTTTCCTTGCTTGGTGTCAGTTCTTGTCCGGCACGCCCAGCCCCCTACTTTTTATCGATGGGGCTGTAGCGGTTGGTTGACACCATGTCAGTCAGGAGCTGCTGCTTACCCCCGCCTTTCCCGCCCTTCGCCTTTCCGGCGACCGGTCTCTTTGTAGCTTCGTTGAGCTGCTTCAACTGCTCGGCCAGCTCCTTTTCGTCAGCCTCCTTCTTAGCTTTCTTCCCTTTCTTGGAAGCTGTGGTGAGGGGCTGGGCCGGGAGGGGCTCCTGCGCGGCGTTTTCGGCTAAAGGTACCGGCGGCTCGGCAGGGGGTGGAGTCGGTTGGATTGCAGGTACGGGCTCGTCTGTCCGCGCGGGCACGCCTGCGGCGGCAGATTGCTGTGCGACCTGTGCAATTCTCCCAAGCGCTGAGTCGATTCTGGCGCACATCTCCTGCGTAATACGGTCCAGCTTCTGCTCCGTCTCCGCCATCCACCCTATCTGGCGCATGTAGGCGTTGTCTTCGCGCTTGGTGGCTATCTGCGTCTGGGCGTCAGCCCAGCTTCGGAAGCGCTTTTCGAACGCGCCCTCCCAAGCCTCTCGCGCGGCAGTTCGCTCCTTCTGCCAGGCCTCTCGCTGCCTGCTCTGCTGCTGCGCCCAGGCTTCCCAGGCCGCTGCCGTCTCGTCCTGGTTCCCCTGCTCGCGCCTCTCTTCTCGCATCTCCGCGTCGTCCGTCGGGGACAGCTCCTTCAGCTGCTCCCGCAGTCTCGTCAGCTGCCTCTTCCGCACTTCTTCATGCGCTTTGAGCGCCCAGCGCCACTCGTCTTCCCCCTTCTTCTTCCCGAACTCGGCGAGGAACTCGGGCTTGGAGTACGTGGGTCCCCTGGGGGCCCCGTTGTCCGGCAGGCGTTTCGGTGGTCCTGCAGCGGCGAGGCTGTCCACCTCTTGGCGGGTTCGCTGGATGCGCTCCTGTCGGTGCGCCTCTTGCCCTTGATTCGCACTCTGGCCCCAGCCCACCCAAGCTGCTCGACCAGGCGCTCGTACGCACCTACCCGCCCCTTCAACGTCTCAAGACGCAGAGTGTATGCACGGGTTTCGGGTAGGTGCACCACACGCACTTCGGCTTCGAACCTTTCGCTGCCCAAGGGTATTCCCTCGGGCCCCAGGGGGACCGCGTGGAGGTTGTTCGTAGTCATTTTACCGTTTGAGTATGTGTTGAGTGCGTTATGGTTTTCCCCCCTGTGTGTGTGTGTGTGTGTGTGTGTGTGTGTGTGTGTGTGTGTGTGTGTGTGTGTGTGTGTGTGTGTGTGTGTGTGTGTGTGTGTGTGTGTGTGTGTGTGTGTGTGTGTGTTGTCCAAAGGTCCACCTCTATCTACCAGGGGGAGAGGTGCTGCCCGCCTGCCAGGTGGTGATTCCAGGTCAAATGCACCTTCCGCCTGGTAAAATATGACCGAAGGAATGAAAGTGTAAAAGACGCAAACCTCGACATGTGGAGACGCGGCGTTGGCTGCCTTAAGAGAGTCATAGTTACACCCGCGGTTTACCCGCCCTTGACATGCAGAAGGCCCGGAAGAAATCGGGAGCTGCGGGTAGCACTCTTGGGTCTGCTTTTCTTGTATACAATGATGGGAAGATTCCCTTGTGGGGAGCGCGGTGGACGGAAGATGGTTGGATACCTGTTTTGGAGAGCAGCCCGGCGTACGGGACCGCGACGATGGTGCTGCGGGCCGCGGCTTGCCTCGAGAGGTAGTACGGGCACGCGTGGTGCTGCTTTCCGAAGGCGACGACATCCTCGACGTCTCCGGCCGGCCGCGCGCGGAGCCGCCTCCCGGCGGACTTCAACACGTCCGGCCGCCCCAGCGGGCACCCCGTCACCTTCGAGTCCCCGCCCAAGTTCGCGCAGATGTCATTCAGCCGCTCCCCCCGCAGGACCCCGCCGCTGGTGGCCCGCCGGCGCGCATCCGCGTTCGCGCACAGCACCGCCCGCGACCCCAGCTGCGCGACGCGGAACCCCGGATCCGCGTAAAACGCGGTTTTTTTAAGCTCGCCGACGAACTGCGCAAGCTGCGTGTGCGTCCGCGAGGAGAACACCACCTTCGGCCCGGAAAACGCGGGGGATTCGTCGTCGGAGGAGGCCGAACCGTCCTCATCGGAAGTGTCCGGCGACGCCGCCGCCGCGCCAGCACCGGACGGCGGATCGGCGAGGAGGTGCTCGGAATCTGCGCCGGCAGCAGGGGCTCCCGGCGGCGCCGCGTCTGCCGCTCTCCGCGCGCGCTTTCTCTTCCGCGTCCCCTGCTGCCCGTCTCCGGCAGCGGCCTCCCGGTCGCGCTTCTGCGAGGCGGCGTACACCCACGGCGGCAGGTCGCCGGCCCCCGCGGCTGGGTTCGGCGGCGCGGCGCCGGTTGCTTCGCCGCCTGCTCGTGCTTCGGCAGCGGCGCCGTCGGTGCAGCCGCGCGCCCGGTAGTCCCGCAGCCAGGCGAGCGTGCCGCAGATGAGGGAGAGGGTCTTCCCGGTGCCGGTCGGCGACTCCATGACGCCGACCCGCCCCTCGTCGAGGCACCGGTACACAGCGCGCATCAGCCCGAGTTGGATCGGGTACGGCGGGAACGGGAACCCAAAGTCTGGGTCCTTCGGTTCCTCGCCAGGGAGGACATCGCCTCCGTGACTTTCCATCCCGGCGCCCAGAACCCTTCTCCCCTCCCTCCTCTCTCTCCTGTGTGGTATATCTTATACATTGGTATGCAGGCGTGCTTGCTTTAGAGGAGCCGGCCTGCGGTTCGACGCATCGCCGCCATGACATTACATCCCAGCACCCCGCTGAACCCTTCTCCCCTTCTTCTTGCCTCTCTCTCTGTGTGGTATATATTAGAGCTTTCTTGTACAGACAGGCCTGGTACTGCATCCCGAAGGAGACGGCGCCTTCCTCCGACGTGTCCGGCGCGCGACGCAGGTTTCCGCAGTTCGCCGACGAACTGCGCAAGCTGCGGGTGCGTCCGCGAGGAGAACACCACCTTCGGTCCGGAAAACGCGGGGGATTCGTCGTCGGAGGAGGCCGAACCGTCATCATCGGAAGTGTCCGACGACCCTCCGCCACGCATGCGCCGGACGGCGGATCGGCGAGGAGGTGCTCGGAATCTGCGCCGCGTCTGCCGCTCTCCGCGCGCGCTTTCTCTTCCGCGTCCCCTGCTGCCCGTCTCCGGCAGCGGCCTCCCGGTCGCGCTTCTGCGAGGCGGCGTACACCCACGGCGGCAGGTCGCCGGCCCCCGCGGCTGGGTTCGGCGGCGCCAACACAACATGTGAAACCACTTGATCATTTCCATAACCCCCTGAGTGCCACTGCAGTCGAGTCGCAAGCGATATGGGCCTTTCTTCGGAGGGGCTCACGCACTCAAAGTTCGGCGTGTGTGCTCTGTGTGCTATCGTGCCTCAGCGCAAAAAGCCCGCAACTCGCTGGGGGGGGGGGGGGGGGGGGGGGGGCCCGGCTATGATGGCAAGTAAACGGAAACGTTTCCCGTTTCCGTTTCCGTTTCCGTTTCCATACTTTCAAGGAACGACGTTTCCTTATTTGGGAAACGGCTGCTGCAGATTGCGGTGTGTAAGGTGACCACACCTCGGATGGGCGGGGAGAAAAATTTTTTGGGGTATTTCCCAACGAGCCAGCAAAACAAATTTATCTGTGCAAACGGTGCTGTCTCCGAAGTAGTCCCGAACTGCGCGGTCCTTCGTAGTGGTGGCAACCAAGCACTCAGAGAACTGGGCCTGGAGACCTCCCCGTAAAGTTTCTCGGCAAGGCTCGTATGCGCGACAGTCTTTTCGGTTTTGGCTGCAAGTTGACACATCCTGAGCAGCCTCAGAAGCTGGAGTTAAAAAAGCGGGTGTCACACCCGCTTTTCGGGTGTGACTCGGGCACCCTCTTTAGCTCCAACTTCTGGGCTGGACCTCACCGTGTCGTATTCCCTGGTGGTGTTAGCGTGGTTTGTGGGTAGCCTGCAAAACCAAGGAGCCGTTTCCGTTTCCGTTTCCGTTTCCGTTTCCATGTTTTGGAAAAAACGGATGGAAACGCGTTTACTTGCCAACATAGCCCTACACGGTGCACTAGTAAAAGTGAAAAAGGTGTTTTGACTAGTCATTTTACTACTGCACTAGTAAAATGACTAGTGCACTAGTCAAAATGACTAGTGTCCTAGTAGAAATCCACCTGTTCCGAACCGAAATCTGGGCTATTTTGTAGATTTCAGAGAGTCCCACGGCACAACTGTACCCTACCGTTGCGCTTACAACCGTGTTCGGAATCATGTTGGACCGGGAAAAAGTCGAAGTACTTTTCAAAACCCCCAAAAGTCCAAAAAAGCTCCGGTTCAAATATTTTACAGTAGGGTTCACGCCCACAAGGAAGTTTAGAATCCAAGAATACGATAAGATATGATACATGTGGTGTCTACAGTCAAGGGCGCGCCCAAGTCCGTTAACAGCGCCCTACAACTTGGAGGTCGCTACTTTAGCCAGACGCAGAAGGTGGCGAGTCGCTGAGCGTAGTCGGCACGCGGCGTCGCCGGGCCATACGGAGCAGGGCCGGCGGCATGCCCGCGGAAGGACTCGACCTCGGCGAGCTCGCAGTGAAGCGAGCGTCGCTGAGTGAAGGCGACGTCCTGGCCGCCGAGTGGCGGTCACGCGCGTTTTTGACGGTGGATGCCGACGACAGCGGGCTGCTGGCGTTCAAGGAGTTGATCAAGTATAGCCGGTCCCGGACGTCGTGTTCCGGCACGTGGTCGGCGACGGGGGCAATCTCATGAGTCGCCCCGCCATGCTCACCCGAGCTGCTTGTCTACGCGACCCAGGCTACGCCCATAGTCATGATCGTGCAACCACGAGTTTTAAGGACGAACAGCTAAAGGTAACCTGAACCAATTTGGACGCGTTGGCGGCCCGGAATTCGGGAAGCTTTGGAATGTTCGCACAATCTGCCGGTCCCATCATTGGTGTAACGGAAACATGAAACGAGTGCAAAAGCTGCTTCGGTCAGACTTCAAAATACCGCCAAAAAGTGAAAACCCCAGGGAAAAGTCCAAAACTTTCAGAACCTCCAAAAGCCCAAAACTTTAACTCTAAAAAGTCCAAAAAAATTCCGGTCCAAAGAAGTTCCGGTCCAATATTTTTCCGAATGCGGTTCCCAACGCGATTCCTTACTGTGCGATAGACGAAAGCTGGGGGTCATGTCTGCCACGAGCGTCATTCAACAAAGCCAGTTCTGCAGGAATAAGTTACGATTACTCGTCGGTTTGTGTTTTGCGGCTGAACATGCAGAACTGTGGTCGCTTTTTTGGTGGGCCACCCCGACTCTTCCCCCACAGGAACCGGGCTGAGTATTGAGTTCTAGAAAGTGCAAGTGCCAAGCACCACAGCTGAGGACGGGGAGTTTCTGGAACTTGTTGCCTACTGGGAGCGTTATACAGCTTGCCTGCCTCATGCTCTTCCGCACTTACTACTAGTAGCTCTCAATGCCCGATAGACAGTGCGTTGTGAATTCAAGCTAATCCGAGGCGGTGACTTTTATTGTCGTTGTGAACAACCGAAGATGCGAAAGAAGCTGCTTTCACAAATAGTACACCGGCTACGCGATTCACCTTACTGTGCGGTAGACCCGACGAGTAGAAACCAGAACCTGCTGGTGTCCCACCCGACGAAAGCTTTGAGCAGTTGATCGGTGGGCTCAATGGTCGTTAGCACGTCCCGAAACGACAAAGAAACGTGACTTCCAGGCATTCGAAATGCCTGGACAAAGCACCACGACGTGTTGACTGGCACACAACGCGCGCGCCACAGGCTACAAGACTGGTTTTCCGCGGCGGCGTGAAAGAGGAAGCACGCAATGGGAGAGTGCCTCCAACACTAGAAAGCGGAGCACATAGCAGTGAGCAACGACACTATTTGTGGAATGTGCGCAACACAAAGCCTTGCATGCAAACAGTTCACAGGCGGACAAAGCCAGCACCTGTTGCACATTCATGTTGGGAAGCTCGGCAAGAATCGTGGGTTTTAGGGAACCCACTACTGTAAATGCACTGTGTCCGGTGCGATGCCAAGGCGATAGGAGCGCCATGAACGACAAGCCGAATCTACGGACCAGAGTTTGAATGTGGTCGGAAGCCCGCATTATTCCAGTGTCTGAAACCTGTCACGACATGTCTCTGACCTCACCGTGCAGGGATAGCACTGTCGTTTGCACTATGTTTGCTAAGCCATACAAGCTCAGGGACTTTCCCAAGAAACCAACCAAAACCCTCGCAACTCGGCCTGTCTCGCGAAAACTGGTGTTGCCCAGGTGGTTTGTGGTGTCTGGGCACCGGTGGTCACGATAGTGCCGTGGAACCCCTCGAAAACTCTCAAAACACCCAGGACTTGGGTCCAGGTTAGGTGGATTTTGTCTAAATCACTAGTCATTTTTACTAGTGCACTAGTCATTTTTACTAGTGGCACTAGTCATTTTACTAGTCAAAATTTTGACTAGTAAAACCACTAGTTAAAGTCAAAAAAGTCCTTGACTAGTGCACCGTGGGGGGGGGGGGGGGGGGGGGGTGGCGTTAGATGCTCCTAATGTCCTGGCACGCACCACATCGTGAGCGGCGCCGGTTGCTTCGCCGCCTGCTCGTGCGGCGGCGGCGGCGCCGTCGTCGGTGCAGCCGCGCGCCCGGTAGTCCCGCAGCCAGGGGGGTCACTAAAAAAACGAAAATGAGGCGAAACCCATGGTTTCTACGCGTTTTTTCGGCATTTTTGCCCCCCTACCCCAGGCTCTTCACCAAAAAAAAAAGCTTTTCGAAATCTCAGCCATTCTGAGCCATCGAGCCACCAGTGGCTGCCACTGGCTGCCAGTGGCTGTCCCCCACACTGCCGCCTGCGTGGTTGCAGCCTCACCGACCCTCACTGAGGCTCGGTAGGCTGCAGCGGGAGTCTCTTCTCTCTCCTGTGTGGTATCATATGCATTGGTATGCCGGTGTACTTGCTTTCAAGGAGCCGGCCTGCTGTTGGACGCTTCGCCGCCGTGACTTCACATCCTAGCGTCCTTCTGAATCCTTCTCCCCTCCCTCTCTCTTTCCTGTGTGGCATATCCCATACATTGGCATGCAGGCGTGCTTACTTCGTGTTTTCGCGGGCAAATCGGGTGATGCTGGTACCTTAGAAGGAGCGGGCAGTGTTCAAGCTAATGCCTGGGCATGCTGACGTCGCGAAGCGGTTTGGCCGGCAAATCGCGCGTTGTGGCGATCGGTCGTTAGCTGCAGGAAACCAGAAAACGCGTTGAGTGGGAGACAGATGATGCGAGAACAATGCAAAATGAAGAACGGGATGGGCGGGGCTGAGAAGATCGTGACTGGCTGGGGAGGGGAAAGGGGGACGGGCTGGGGGGCCACGGGTCTTCTATGCCACGGGGGGTACGTTACTTCACATTTTGAACTGCGGGTTGTAAGAGTAGTACTGTCGTTCTTGCACTGCTTACCTCAAGGGCGAGTGCGCGCACGTCACAGGCGCTGCTCCTCCCTTTCATTCGCGCTTTCAGACCATCGAATTGTTGCTGCTGCACTGTCGTTATTCAACTGCGTAGAACAAGGCGCAAATCAATTTTACTAGAACAGCAGTCACTTTTCGTGCTGCGGGCTTCCCCTGCGGGGATTTCCTCCGCGCAAGAGCGGGAGACTTCGCAAACAGGTTGCTGCACGGTTCCTTTTTTTTTGGACCATGGGATGCAAGCAACGTTAATGTCATGAATACTCGCTTCCCTTCGCATTCGGGAAAGCATCGACGACCTGCTTGCCCGAAACGGAATGAACCCGAATAGGAGCGAATTATTGATTTGCTTGCATCTACTGAGTTGGATGCTTCTTGTTTTGCCATGAGTCAAATCGACACGTGTATAGCCGCAAGCGTGTGGTGGTGCGGAAGCGGTCTAGTTGTTCAGCTCATAGGGAACAGCAAATGTATCTGCAAAGCAGGAGCTTTGTGCAAAGGGGTAAACGAAAGAGGAGAAGGACAGCGACGAGCTCGAAACCCATCGGGGGGGAAGGGGCGTTTCCGGATGAAGCTTGCGGCTGATAAAACGAAGCAGGGCTTACGCTCCGTTTTCGGTCTCAGAGAATACGTGTGGTCCACATACGCTCAAGGTTCGAGGGGGAAAAAAAAACAAGCCCCCGCGTGCGGCGTGCAAAGAAGAATAGCGCCACTACTCGGCTTGGCGACACTTGGCTGTGCGGCCTTGGCGACTTGTTAGGCCGACCGGGTGGCCGGGCCGAGACTCCCCTGCATGTGGATCTACCTGTGGTGGAAGCACATGCGGAGGAAAAACATGATCAATACCTGTGGATCTACACGTGGGGGGGGGGGGTCCCTTGCAAAGTCGTTGGGGGCCCTCAGGGTAGTGTCAGCACTGCCCTGTAGCGTCCCCCCTCCACAGTGAAAATAGCCTGTATATGGGGGGGGGGGGGTCAGGTCAGATTCTGCCAACGACTCCGCAATCTGGCCGCTTAGGGCCACCCCTGGGGGGGGGGGAATCCAAAAGAAACTAACGTGTGGAAATCCACACGTTCCACACGTGGAGCGTAAGCCCTGGCGGGCAGCAAACAACTGACCGAAAGACGGTCAGGCCACAATATTCTGGATATTCTTGGTGCCCGCGTGGGCGGAAATGGCTTCGTTGTTCGACCTTCTCATGTGCAACCGATTGCGCCGGAAATGATGCCCCTCAAGTAGTACGTCAGTACCAAGAAATAAGAAACACTCAGAGGCGCCGCCCGATGCTCATTACGACGGAGGGTCGTAGGGTGAAGAAGCAACAGCTACAGATTGGTCTCTTTTTTTAGCGTTTTTTTCTTGCTGAACACTTGCGCCCGGCAACAGCAAGGCATGGGTTCGAGCCATGATTCCTCCCTTTGTAATTCGCAACTGGCGGTCGCCCGAGGATTAACTGCATAGCAGGTGCTTATTCAAATATGAAATATGTTGTCCAGAACAGATTGTTGATGTAAAAACGAAAAGGAAAGGGAAGAAGAGGGGAAGAGGATGCTGTTCTTGCCTGTTGAGGACGGTGCCTTCTCTTTCTCTTCTCGGTTGAGAAGGGGACAAATTATGTGTGGAAACCGGAAAGAGCGACGGATGAGAACAGGCGCACGGAACAGGCTCTCCACGGCGGTGAGCCAGAAGCGCTCGGATCAAGCAGCTTTGGGGTGTCCGAACTCGTTCGAGTGCAGGCGCAGATTGGCAGTACCCACCAGGGGGCTATTGCCTGCCGGGCGCCTGCTCCGTTGCGGTGTTTTGAAAACTTGGTAACTTTGTGCTCAGCGGTCCTACGAATCATGTTCCACGTCCTGTGATTCGTACTTTCAAACTTAATCCATGAATCGTGTTCTACCTCCTGTGATTCGTGTGGACTTTTAACAACCTTGTACCTTCCTACAGCAGGACAGGTTCTGCATCTGTCGGCGGGGTTGAGCCGCGGGTATCCCGCGTTGATACAGCAATCAACGCGCCCACTGCCGTGTGAGGTGCATCAATACCCACGTGGCACAGGTGCCCAGACTCGCCATTTCCTCTTGTTTGCGCTTTGGCGTGATGCTGTCTTAAGCCCACGGCCTGTGGTGTCACTAGTGCAGACGGTCAGACCGAGTGGTGAGTGACGACCGGGGAGCCACGGACACATGAGGCGGACCATCATCAGCGCGGAACCTGAGTGTCTGCAGACAGGACTGCGGTGTGAGTTTGGTTTGTCAGGCGGTTGTTCGTAGCTCGTCACAGCCCGGTGTCAAGTAGCGAAAGCCCAGGCACAGTGTGGTACTCATCGGCATGCCGATAACTCCCCACTATCGCCACAATATTCCAATCTCAAAGGAGGTAAATGTGCTGTAGCCCACACGAAACACAGGTAAATCTGGTCTCAGTGGCCGGCGTATGCGTTCAACAAACAAGACCCACTTTGTAGTTGTATTGTTTTCTCGCCCTCTTGCCTCCGTCGAAATGAGCAAATTTCGACTGGCAGTCTCCGCAAGTATTTCCTACAAAGCAGGTGCTTATACAAAAAATACTCGACGTAGCTGCTTCGACTCCGAATGGAAGGGGGGAAATATAGAGGTAAGGGGCAAATACAATACAAACACAATCTGATTTGTTCTTCGCTTACACCACCGTGTGTTGTTTTCTCACTCAGGACTTTTGACCTGTTGTGTTTGTGTGATTTGTCGTGTAGGGGTAGACCCGCATGACCTCACGTCCGTTCAACACGTGGTTCGGTAGTTACAGCACTTGGGATCCCTTCTGTTCTTTGTCGGGCAGCATCGTCGAGCATTTCCTTTCAAGCTGGCGCTTATGTAAAAAATAAGACGCGTCACTGGCAAACCACGGTTGAAACCGGAAAATGATGAGGGGAGGGAATTGTTTTTCGTTGAACGCTTTGCCCTGGACGTATGTTTCTTGGTACAGGGTGCAAGGAAACGCCGTGGGATGGCCAGTGACGCGTTCTTATTTCCTCCAACATTGCATGTTTGCAGGGATTATCCTGTACGGTTTAAAAAAAATATTTCTTCACCAGTAGTAGTAGTAGTATGTGTCATCCTAATCCGGGAACAAGTCAGGGAGAAGAACGGAGCAATCTTTACAAACGAACGAGTGACATAAAAAAATATTTTTCCCCAAAAAAATAATAAACAAAGAATTCTCAAAACAGGCCGGTTAAAAAAGGTTTTTTAACCACAGGAGTTTCTGGTGAAAACTTTTTTGTGCTTGCAAGGCCAGAGACACGGAGGCTGCAGGACCCACAAGTGGGTCTACAACAAAGTGGCGAAGCAGCAACACGCCCACGAAGGTCGCATACCAGGCTTACAGGTCATTCAAAAAAGCTCGCTCAAACAGCTCGCTTTTTCGTTGACCGCACTACCCTGAGCCCAAATCCTGGACGTGGTTTCAGGTGGCAAATTTGGCAAATGATCATGATCAGAAGGTCCTACTTGGGCGGTTCAGTTTCCTCACACATTGCATGTGGCTAAAAAAAAAAAAGGTTTTCCGGCCATGCTACAGACTTTTTCACCATGAATGTCCCGAATTTCGGGGATTAGAATAATCCCTGCATGTTTGGCAAAAAGAAAAAAAAACAGCTTCAGCCACTCCGCCACGGTTTTCGATGCGAGAACAATGGATGCTGTGAAGAGGTTCTGCACAGACGAGGGTTTCGGCACCGAAACGTTGACGTGTTTCGTCTTTTGCCGTCTCCTTCATGCTCCTCGTTATCGTAGCTCGTTCTCGTACGAAGTGCCTTGCGAACGCTTGGGGCTCGTGTCGTGGCAAGATACCTGCAGAAGGCATGGGCAATGCGGCCCTTTGAAAGGAAACTCGCAAGGGCTTCCCTTTCGTTGCTCTTTTTCTCGCTTCTTCTTTTTTTATTTCTTTCGCGGGGCCTTGTTTTGTAGTTGTTTTCTCTATTCACCACAGGTTGGACCAGGGTCGTAACTTCTGGATGGGAAACCTGGCGCAGGCTGGGAATGTTGTGGGTCGAGCTCTCTCTGGTCACCTGCTATTAGGCTGTTTTTAGAGTTATACTCAGGGCTTACGGTCTCAGAGAAAATACGTGTGGTCCACATGTGGGCGCTTAAGGTTCGAGGGGAAAAAAAACCGTTCCCCTCATGTGCGACGGCAAAAAGAAATAGCGTCGCTAGGTAGCTATTGGACTTGGCGACACCTGACCACTAGTGGGCCTAGACTCCCCTGCATGTGGAGCAACTAATCAAAATCCACATGTAGTACCTGTGGATCCACGCGCGGGGGAACCAAATCCAAAAAGAATTAACGTGCGGAAATCCACACGTTCCACACGTGGAGCGTAAGCCCTGGTTATACTTGCCTTGTACTTATAGGCGCGAGTCTTTTGATTACCTGATAATTTAGGATTTCTTTTTGAAAATATCACCAACGAGTCCCCGCCACTGGGTCAACTCGCCAGAACCACCCCACGACCATGTTCTAGAGGAGTTGCTTGCCCCAGACACCTGTGAGTGCAGCTAGAATGTGGTAGCAGATAAAACCCGGTTTTTCGAGTCAACCTGGCCTGGCCTGCATGTGTATTATATTGACGGAGGCTAGAGGGAGAACCTAATACAACTACCAAAAGGAGTTTTTGTAGAACGCGTACGCCCGCCACTAAACCCAGATTGTTCCCTGCGTTTCGTGTGGGCTTCAGCACATCACCTGGATAGTGGGGCGTCATCGGCATGCCGATGAGTACCACACTAGACAGTCAGATAATTGTTACTGTTAGAGTGAAAGTTCGAAGTTGAGAATCCTCTCGGGGTGACCTTCGTGCAGGAGATGTTTCTCTAAAAACAGAGACATGTGAACACTTCTTCCCTGATCGCTACGTTTCATGTTCCCACTCCATGTTACATACTCGGCAAGGATTGCTTGCTACGCCTCTGGTCTCAACTTTGAGGACCGTTCTTTCAATTCGTATTGGCAATGTCAGAAGCCCTGCATGAGAAAGACTCTTCTGAAGACCGGAGTGCTGTGCCTGCGTCTTCGCAGCCTTTACTATACATCGCAGGGTAACCCGCAAAAAGCACCAAGAAGACGGCTGGAAAGTCCATTCGGTGCAATATTCGAAAATAATGCGCGTGTGTTGTGGTGTCTCTGGCGGCCACACTGCCGGCTTGAGCTATAAATGTCCATGAACAACAATTTGGACCTACAGAAAGGAAGGAGCTTGTACGTGATTGATGATTCACAAGAGAAAGAGAAGGGGAAAACAAACGAATCGGGCGACTCCATTTGAGATAGGCTGAACACATGGTGCCACCTGCGCGGTTGTGTTCGGCCTTTAAGCCAAGGACTCGTCTGCAGACTGAGGACAGTGACGATGCGTCTGGGCTACGAAAGAAAATGTGTAGGCTCGTTTTGTTCTGCTGGGAAGAATAAGAGCTCGTACTCACGCCACCGACGACGTCGATGCCAAACAAAAAAACAACTGATGATGAAGATGATGAGGAGAGAAGATGGTGCAAAGCGAAACAGGAATTCCGCCGTCAGACAGGACAAGTTCCCTGGGACGCCTACGCCTTGACGGTCCCAGGGCCTCTTCCCACCCAGCTGCAACAGCGTATGTTCCCGAAAGCCATCGCTACCGCTTTCGGAAGACAAAGGAGAGATATGCTTCGATGTATTTAGACTGGTGATATGCCCGTGAGGGTGACTCTTTTACATTGGCCTTGGGTTTGGTGTGGGGAAGTCCTCGCTGCGAGATGCCACGGAAAACTGTTGTTTTCGATTAGTTTTTCCTGCTTTCGCGACGTCCAGTATCGATGGCTAGTGCTAATTCATCCTGCCCGATCGAATAGGTGAAATGGCTCAGCTTCTTATTCCATTTTGGCACCACCCATTTTGCGTTCAGAAAAAAAGAATCTGAAAAGGAGAAAAGCACGCTGAAAAAAATGGGTGGGGAGGGGTGAGAATAGACAGACGAATCCTTCGTTTACTTGACAGCCAGGCTTCTGCTTTTTTTGGAGGAACCCCAAAACATTTTCACCCAACGACGACGGCAAGTGTCGGACTAGTCCGCCCGAAGGCGGTTGATTCCTTTTGGCAGGTCTCTTTTTTTTCTCTCTCTGCCGTCAGGAGTTGTTTGGGCTGTTTTTCTTTTTTTCTTTTTTTTTTTTTTTTTTCCTTCTCCCTTTTTTTCCGCGAGGTGGTTCTCTGGAGTCAACTCGCGCCTCCACTTCTTGTTCGACGCTGCGTAAAAAGTATTTGTTTACGTGCGTGCCGGTTGACCGTTTTCCCAATTCCGACCAATCACCAAAACACGCTGCCTACGTCTTTTTAGCCTGCACAACATATACTGCACTACATTGAAGGGCAACCCGCAAGATTGTCCGTAATAAAATGGTGGGTACACGTCAGTGTGTCTTTTCCGGGGTAACTTGAGGCTTGGTAGCTAGCTCGGTAGCTTCGCGCCTCGGGCGTACCGTTTCCTTTCGGCCACGGCTGCCCGGTGTGCATGAAGCCTCGATGCTTTCGGGGGGTGCTCACTAACCTTCCGGCGGGAATACATGGTGAGGTCAAGCGACACCCGAAAAGCGGGTGTGCTACAACCAAAACGCGTGTAAATCCAGACCCGAAAAGCGGGTGTACTACAACCAAAACGCGTGTAAATCCAGACCCGAAAAGCGGGTGTACTACAACCAAAACGCGTGTAAATCCAGACCCGAAAAGCGGGTGTACTACAACCAAAACGCGTGTAAATCCAGACCCGAAAAGCGGGTGTACTACAACCAAAACGCGTGTAAATCCACACCCGAAAAGCGGGTGTACTACAACCAAAACGCGTGTAAATCCAGACCCGAAAAGCGGGTGTACTACAACCAAAACGCGTGTAAATCCACACCCGAAAAGCGGGTGTGCTACAACCAAAACGCGTGTAAGTTCACGCGCCCGAAAAGCGGGTGTGGCACCCGCTTTTCAACTCCAGCTTTAACTCCAGCTCCTGAGGCTAGAACCGTGCAGGGAAGAGCAGCTCTTTCACGTCGCGGATGGGCCGAGGAAAGGGAGAAAGAGAAAAAAAAAAGGAAGAAAGAAATGCGTAGTTTTGTTGAAAGAAAGAAAGAGAGAGAGAGAGAGAGAGAGAGAGAGAGAGAGAGAGAGAGAGAGAGAGAGAGAGAGAGAGAGAGAGAGAGAGAGAGAGAGAGAGAGAGACGAGAAAGAAAAAAAAAAAGCGGAAACCAACGATCTATTAACTCGCGCATTTCAGATGATGGCAGCACAGGCGCATACAACAAATGTTCTGGCCCCCCAACCCCCCATCTGCCTCCCGGGGTATTTTAACCAAAGCAAGTACGGCCGATACCAAGCACTATATGCTCGAAACCGAGTTCGCTTCTACTTGCGCACTTTTGTGCGGTCGACAATTTCTTCTGCTCAATTGTCCCCAAGTGGACAGGTAACTTCCCATGGTGGAGGCCGGCTTCGGAAGGCAGTTGATAAAGCTTCGCGTGAAGCCTTGATGGTTTCGGTGCACGTTGGGGCAAGAACGTGCTTCCGGCGTGTGCTCAAAACCCGTGTCCTGTCTGCACCGGTGCTTGAAGCCACGGACACATCGGCGGGCCATCATCAGCGCACGAGTGTACAGAGTAATGTTCAGCCTTTACCGTAACTTTTAGGGGGTCCCGCTCAATCAGACCCCGACCACCCTACCCCAACACAGTACTATTTACCTTTGAGGCTGGGCGGGTGGATTATCTGTGAAATGGTCAAAATCACCACCCACCCCCGTAATACCTGCGGGCAAAAGCTTTAACTCTAAGAAGACTGTCGGAATGTGCGGGTTTTTAGAGTGGTAGTTCGCTTGAGAATCCGGGATTTTCAGAGTCTCCGGGTGAATCTTCGTCGAATGGGTCCTTTGAAAGCAAATACGTACTGGGTGGTTTTTGGAGGATTCCGGTCCCAAACCAAAGTGGAGGCTTTTGGTGGTTTACCTGGGTGGCTGATTGAGTCAAATCCCGGTGGGGTAAATTGGAAACCTGGACTTCCTGTTGCTCGACAGCGCAGCGCAGTGTCTCGATGGACTGCCTTGCGGCGAGTCCTCGGTTGAACAACGGAAGGGAAACATACACATACTGGGGTCCGGTTGCAGATGTTCATTCATTTCTTTTCAGAATCGCTTCTGCCCTTCGTTCTTCATTCTTCGTTTTGCTCCTCGTTTCTTATTTATTTTTTTTTTCAGCGTGCAAAGTTCTGGTTTCCTACTTCTTTTCTTCGGCAAGAGTGAATAGTTCGCTTTCAAAAAAAAAAAAAAAACGTGTTCAGTCTGTTTTCGTTTCTTTTTGGTTCGTGTTGTATCGTGGCAGCAGAAAAGAATGCTGTCTTCGAGGCGACCGGTACTTTTCTCGCCTCGTGTTGTATACATTGGCGGGTCTTCGTCGTGGTTTCCAGCGCACGTGCAGTGAGTAGAGGTGGACACGTCACCAATAATCAGCGAGCATTGTGTGTGGGCCTGGCGCACTTGGAGAGAAACGAAGGTGTGCATGTGTGTGCGTCTGTGTGTGTGTGTTGGAATCCCTTCTGTTTCTTCGCTCTTCCTGGGAAGTCGATAGAACGCACGTGGCTCCGTTTTCTTGGCTGTTCCGCTATCTCGAAGGGGGTGTACAAAAAGGGAGCAAACGGCGGGGCCTGCGTTTGTCAGTTTTTGCTTACCCCTCCAGCCTCGCTTTTGGCGAGTGGAAATGAGGGGTTCGCTCAGAAACGTAAGGATTCCAACGTTACGCGCCGAAGGCGCTCAAGCAAGCTTGCTAGGTGTGTGCGGGTGTGTACATAGTAGAGTCCGGCCTCAGAAGCTGGAGTTAAGAGTTAAACGGCGCGTGCCCGACTCACAGCCGAAATGCGGGCGCGGAACCCGCTTTTTAACCAGCTTTAGCTCCAGCTTCTGAGGCAGGGCCCCTCGTGTGTGTGTGTGTGGGGGGGGATTGCAAGAACGTGCTTCGAATGGGTATGTGCTCAACACCGCACTGGTCCCGTCTGCGCCGTGTTTCGGTCCTTTTAGCCACGGACACATCGTGTGTGTGTGTGTGGGGGTGGGGGGGTGCTTGAGAACGAGAGCTCAGCCGAGGCAAAATGTGAAGATGCTGACGAAGAGTATGATGGATGTGCATGCAGTGAATGTTCTGTTTTGCTACTCCCTCCCCCATTGCTACTAACTAAGATTTTCCCCCATTGAGCGGCAGTGCCTGAGTGCCTGGCCTTTTTCATTTGCCAGCTATAAGACGCTGAGTGCCAGTGGCGAGCTTCTCCTTTTCTCCTGCATTTGCATGTTTTAGTTAGTTAACAACAGACGGAAGACAGAATTGTTTGCGTGCACGTGTGTAATCCCTGTTTGATAGTTACGACGCTACGCTGCCAACTGTCTCTCTCGAAGAACGACAACTGTGCTAGTTACCATCAAAAAACACGTCAGGGCGGTGAAAGAAACTCCGACCTCTATCACAAAAGCCAAGTCCTTCTATTCATGTCGTTTCGGAGTAACAACGAACTGGAAACCCGAAAGAGCACGCTGGCAGCATGGTTGGGGAGAAGATTGGCCTAACAATCACAAACACTCGCTACCTAGGCCAGTCCTTCCCCCGCACGCACAGGCAAACGTCGCGCCTATTCCTTTTTAAAAGTCAAGTTCCTTTTTCGAGACTGCTTTCGGCTTTTCGAAAAAAAAAACTTCATAATTTGGTATGTTGCTGACAAAGCGGAAAAAGGAGAAAAAGAAAGGTAGCGCTTTAGATGCTTCAAAAAAGAAAAACGAAACCCCCCCCAAGAAAAATAAAAAAAGAGACCCCAAAAAGGGCTCGTGCGTTCACGTGTCCCCCCCTCGCCTCTGCCCGAGTATAATTTTCTCCTTTTTTGAATGAAAGTTTCGCTTGGAACAGCGAGGGTATTGAAGTCTCCAGGTGACTCTCGGCGACGTGCTGCCAAAGGTGGTGGCTGCACGTGGGGAAAGAGCTAGGGATACCTTTGGTGTCGGTTGCGGTTTCGGCCATCATACGCAAATATTACACAGTAGGCCCTGGTCAACATGCCGTAGCAGGTGATTGGATCTATCTACTTGGCACTGTTCGAACATGGAGCTCCTTTTCTCTTCCTGCTCGCAGCAGATCTACGCGATTAAGCGCCTTCACGTAAGACGTCGCTCTGCGACAGAGTAGTGCTACCTCCCGTTCCTTTCTTAGAGCGGAACCACACTTTTGTTTGCAGGCGTTTGACTTCTGCTCCATTCCTTGTATTGCCTCATTTGCCGCACAGTGGGCAAACGGGGTGAACTTGCCGCATGTTACCGGCTGGCTATCGCTAGCTGGCGCTGTGTCCCTGCTGATGGATCAGTCGTTCTTCATGGGCGCAGATGAAGCCAACGCTCCCGCCACGGGAGGAGCTGAGGCGGGGTAGGAGAAACTCGAAAAGGGTCGCTCTATAAGAGACTGGGTAGAGCGAGAGAGGGGAAAGAGAGATAGAAAGCGCGCGCGATTTAATTATGCTGGATGTACATGCAAGCACAGCTTTGCAACTTATCCTGCGATTGGGCATTGCTGCTTGTTGGGTGCCATACCACGATCTCTAGACTGTTTCAAGCCTGTGTTTTGTTACGTCTCCCTTTCTTTTACATTGTTTCGATGCTTAGAAGGGGTATTTCTTTTTCAGACTGTTTCTTGCGCTAAGCTGTTTTCTGAAGTTTCCAGTAGGCAGTGGAGGTCCTGACGGTGAAGACAGGCGCTTCGTTTTTGCGCGCCGGTTGATCGTCTTCCCACTTTTTAGAGTTGTAGTTCGCTTGAGAATCCGGGATTTTACAGTCTCCGGGTGACCTACGTCGGGTGGGTTCTTTTAAAGCAAAACCTTTTACCCGATGGTTTTCCTTTCCAGGTGAGGAACTCTGAGCAACCACCAGAATACGCTCATACGTCTTTTTTAACCTTCACAATAGATTGTAAGGCCACCGTAAACTTGCTAGACTCAGAGTACTAGAAAGGTACACCACAACGGTCATACACCGTCTGTGTTCTTTCGGCTGTCAGGACATCGCTTCTGCCATCCATTTATCATTCCCATATGAAGGAAGGGAGAACTCTCACAACTCAGTACGTGTGAACCTTGTCACAGAAAAGGCTCACCGTGGATCGAAACAGACGAGGTCGTCATAACATCAGATCCCTTCTCAGAAAGGCTGCCACGCTTCGGCGATCAGAAATCGTCGGTGCCGGGGCGATGCCATCTTCTCAGAATCACTTTTTCGACCTGCCCCCCTGCATTTGCTTCTCAAAAATGAAAATGCACGCTAAAAAAGCACTCTTTTGATTCTTCTTTTGTTTCGAGTGAAAGGTTTTTGTGTTTCCGGCTATGTTCGCTCAGCCAGTCTATTTTTTGTGTTGCCGACAACCAACCGAAGCTGGTGTACATGTCTAGTGTCTTTCGACTTTTCTGGCTATCCTTCCTGGGAGATGCCTTTGGGGGGCCTTCATTTTGATATGGAGCTCAATATCTTGGTTTGCTTCTCATTTTTTCGTTTTCTTTTGCTGAGGATGGCTTGCCGGCAGACGAGCCCCCCCCCCCCCCCAGGGGTGGTCCAGGGTCTCCACCAATCTGGAGGCGCGGGGAGCCGGGAAACCTGGCGTCACTATTATACCTTGCGTCCCTGCCCTTACAACGCATGTGCGTTGGGGTTGTAGCCCCAGCAAGGAGTGCCCACTTCTCCGGTTGGGTTTCAGGGGGCGGAAAGGAGAACGAACTGCAATCCTTTGACTAACCACTTAAGGACGGAGGGGGGCAGGGATAATTGGGAAAATGGGGGGCCTCCATGGCAAATCCCAGGTATCCCTTTGAGAGCTCGTAACAGGACTTCTGCCCGATGAAGGACGAATTTCAAAGATTTGGGTCAGGTCTTTCCGATGAAGCAAACGGCTGCCACTTTGGACCGTGCTTGTTGGCCTCTCACCCACGAACTTAACACCCGCGAACTTTCTTGAATTAACTACCACTACAGTGGCAGTTCGTCCGACGGTTTTTTTTTTTTTTTTTTTCTTCTTTTACGCTTTCCAGACGGGCGCCTCCGGAAGGGCTCTGTTATCCGCCCCTTCAGGCGCGGACTGTGCTGCGGGGCCTCGCACTCTTTTTTGCGCCGAGACCAAAGTCAGCTTTATGCAAACAACAACTGCAGCCATGGGCGGTCTTTTCGTAAGGCGCGGTGTTCGGCTCGCCGCGTCGCGCGTCCCTGGAGTGTCTTGTCAGCATAATCCTGCGACAGAATCCGCTCCTTCTTTCCTTCGTAAAAGTGTTTTCTTTTTGAATTTTTTTAAGAAGCCGGTATTTTTTGAGTCTCCGGTTGACCGTTGAGGCAGAGAGGAGTATTGATTTTTTTTTCCTTTTTTCTTGGAGGGCCAAAATTGGTCCCTGTCCTCACGTAGGTTTATTTTCCTTTTCCGCGTTTGGTTCTCGTGTGAGAGACCTCCAATGTGGAGCGACTTGTAAGCTGAATGACCGAGCAAAAATGAACACCGGCATAACGTGTTGGCACCAAACCAACCTGCCATATCGAGTCTTCTTGGGAAGGCAAAAGTAAACGAAAACCGTACACCGCGAGAGTAGGAGAAAGTAGAAAAGGGAAACTAGAGTTTTCGTTGACCGCACTACCCTGAGCCCAAATCCTGGACGTGGTTTCAGGTGGCAAATTTGGCAAGTGATCATGATCAGAAGGTCCTACTTGGGCGGTTCAGTTTCCTCACACATTGCATGTGGCTAAGAAAAAAAAGGGGGGGTGGAAAAAAAAGGGAACGGGGCCCTTCTGTTGAAGATAAACCTTTGATCATTAAACCTTTTCACGGGAGGGGGGGGGGGGGGGAATCTTAGTTTCGTGTTCAGGCGCCACTTGCCTCTAATGTGTTTGATGCTAGCATCAAGTCTTCTTCGCGGAATTCTTCGCGGGGGAAAATCTTAGTTTAATGTTTAGGCAGAGCACTGCCTCTCATGCATGGTTGATGCTAGCATCAAGTCTTCTTCGAGGAAGATGTCGTCTAGGTAAGGGATGCAAAATAGAAAATAGAAAGTTGTAAAGAGGGGAGTGTACGGCTCCCAAAGTGGGGAATGAAACCTTGAGGGACTAGCCCCCTGTGTTTTTTTCACCGCGGTGTTGTGTGCACCTCGTTCTTCGTCTCATGTTTCGCTCTTGAACGCAGACCAATCCAAAGTCAGAGCTCATCAGTGGGTCCTTTGGATGGGGATTTTCAGTCCTGTTCCAGTGCGAGCACAACTTGGTCATGGGTTTTCCTTCCTTCATTCGTTTTTTTAAAAGGGGGGGGGGCGGGGGTCTCAGTTTCGGGGGTTCGATGGGGTAGAGCCCCCTTCGTACCTCCTTCCCGCGTGGGCGTGCCCTCCCCCATGGGTGAAACAAGTGATTTGCGGACGACACGTGTGAATCACTTGTAATTTCGCTACTTTTGATCTTCGGTGCCTCCCCCATGGGTGAAACAAGTGATTTGCGGACGACACGTGTGAATCACTTGTAATTTCGCTACTTTTGACCTTCGGTGCCCTCCCCCATGGGTGAAAAATTCTTTCCTTTACCCCCCCCCCCCCCCCCCCTTGGGCTGTATGCAAGATGGCAAGTGAACGGTATCGTTCCCCGTTTCCAACAACCATTTCCGTTTTCATGCTTTCAAGGAAAGAGAGCATTTCGTTACAGGCTGCGGCAGGGCGCACCTGGAAGCGCGGGACTAAGAAGACATATTGGTGCTGCTGTCCGTTTCTCTTTCTTTTGTTTGTACGTGCCGGGGGAGGATTAGCCTGTTAGTGAGTGATAGTGTGTGAATATGATCGGTAGGCTAAACTTCTCCCAAACACGCTGCCAGCGTTCTCTTTCGTGTTTACAATTAATTGTTATTACGAAAAACAACGGGTCGAAAACAAGTTTATTTGCCATCAAAGCCCTGAAGGGTAGGTATGCGCATATATGTGAGGGCGACAACCGCATTCGATAGGGTCGTGCTGCCTAACGCCGAGACAACCGCTTCCTGGTTGGAGCATGTCCGTCGTCGCCAACACGAATGTGCACGTGATGTAGGGGGGGTGAGAGGAGTTGCATGCAAGCGTGAGATAACGAAGTGTTTAGCAATTAGATAATTAGAAAAAGGCGAAAAGGAAGTGGAAAGAAAAGAAAAGAAAATAACATTTTCCGGGGGCTTGCACTGATAAACGAAGCAACGGACGTGTCAGCATCAATTGATCAATGATGGTGAAAATGGTGCGGTAAACGATTTTTGTTCTTCGCGTGAACAGGGTAGTTGCATCTCTTCGTCGGCTTCGTTTAACTTTTTCATGTGCAACCGTGTTCCCTTCCAGTATAACTGTACGATTTAGAAAATAACAGAAATGAGAGAGACTCAGAGAGAACACCAAAAACAAGTCCGCAACGGGGTGTGGTCACGTCTTAGCACTTCCGCGGCCTCTTCTCACCGTCTCGTCAGAGACGGGTGAGAGAAGGTCGGGTCGGAAAGCCTGGACAATCTCCTGCACCTTGTCTTTTACGCTGTTTTAGGTATTTTCCCTTCATTCGATATTATGTTGCCTTGTGAAAGGTCGTTCGCTTCGTTAACCGCCGGTTGCGGTTGGTGGGCCGGTAAGCTCAAACCAAGGTTTATGTCACTCAAAGCCCCAAATTGGCTCTACGGAAAACGTAGGGTCTGCAGGAAAGGGATTGTACGACAACAAGCCACTCGTCCGTTTAGTCAGCAGCTGCCGACCTAACATAGGTCAGACTGACAGAGCCAGCTCCAGAAATCAATTTGTAGACGAGCAACCCGTACACCGCGAGAGTACGAGAACAACGAAAGGGAAACTGGAGGGGCCCGTTTCGCACTGCCCTAAACTCAAATCTCGGAGCCACACACAAAGAAAAGTCAATAACAGGCCCAATTTGTTCGATGCAGGGCTGGGTTTCGACTCTCATGTTCGACGCTGAACCCTGTTCACTGCAGGAAGGAGCTTCGAGCTTTGACATATCCTTGGTTTTTTTTTGGAATGGCTTCACACCGCCGACGCAATCGTTGAAGGTATTGGGGCAGGGGGGACGGGACTTCGTTGTTCGGTCACTGAAAGCCGCCAGATGAGAGGGGTACCACCAGTGTGGACGCTGGCTTCGGGGCTGGGAGATGGACCTACGGTGGGGAAACAGTAGAAAGAGTGTCCCCTGGAGTCGAAGATCCATTTCCAGCTCCGGAGGGCCGGGGCTCACCGGGGCTGCGAAAGGATCCACTGGGAACATTTCCGGAGGTGGGGCTTGCACTGATAAACGAAGTAACGGGCGATCAGCATCAACGGACCGAAGGTCAGTTTTTATTTGTTCTTCGCGTGTACACAGGGTATTTTCCAAACACCAAATGAGGGCCAACCCCGTGGTGAAAAAAAAATTGATTTGCCGACTTTCTTTTTTTTACATAAGCGCCAGCTTGAAAGGAAATGCTCGACGATGCTGCCCGACAAAGAACAGAAGGCATCCCAAGTGCTGTAACTACCGAACCACGTGTTGAACGGACGTGAGGTCATGCGGGTTTACCCCTACACGACAAATCACACAAACACAACAGGTCAAAGTCCTGAGTGAGAAAACAACACACGGTGGTGTAAGCGAAGAACAAATCAGATTGTGTTTGCATTGGATTTGCCCCTTATGATGAGGCTTATCTCTATATTTCCTCCCTTCCATTCGGAGTCGAAGCAGCCACGTCGAGTATTTTTTTGACTGCACGTGTCACTTGCAGTCAATTCGATTTATCTTTCATGTGCAACCGTTGTTCCGGAAATGTTCCCGTCGGTACAGATGAACCAAGAGGGAAAAGAGTGTGCTTCCAGTAGATTCCCAGTCCCGGAGAGCCGAGGCCCCGTGGGGGGACTGAGCCCCCCCACGGGGCCTCGGCCGCCCACACTGGCAGCACCGCCTTTTAATCGAGGGCCGGGTGGACGAATGATCGTCCACAAAGTCCCTGGGGAGAATGCCAGACCGGGCGACGACGGTGCGAATGACCTATCGGGGCCGTGGGGCCTTGTTTGCTGTGTGTGTGTGTGTGTGTTTGAGAGCTAAAGGGGCCGACGCTTCTAAAGAAGGCGCGTGGTGGGGGGCTGTATAAAACGTGCAGCGGTCACCCGTTTCTTAGAGCGGCTGGCGCAGCATTTTGGATAAACCGGAGAATCTCCAAAGAACTGAGTTAAAGTTGCCGGGCTCCTGCGTGTGCCACCACTCAGGAACAGGGGCGCGAAAAGGGAGCGCGGAACGCTGGAATAACAAACTATTTTGCGCCACGAGATAAGCCAACAATTTCTGGCCGCCTCCCCTCCCGTTCTAAGAGGAACGTTTTCGTGTGGGTGCTGCGTTTCACTCTCTTTGAGACGGAACCATGGCCATGGTCTGCCGGAGTGACGAAGGTCATGTCTGGTCTCGCTCGACAGGTCGGTCTGACTCGAAACAGATCAACTCAATCTGACTCGGTGCAGGCCAGCTCCAGTTTGACGACATGACTCGGCGCAGATCAGCTCTGATCCGACCAGGCCAGATCTCAAACGACTGAATAGAGAGAGACCTAGCTCTGCTCTGACTCGAGAAGGCGCAGCCCCAGCCTGGGATATAAATGGGTCAGCTCAGATGTGTGTGACTCGATGGATATCAGCTCTGTCGATACCGAACAGGTCTGGCTCGTAACTTAACGTCAGCTCTTGCCCTGTCGACCGGCCAGGTCTTGTCTGACTCGGGACAGGTCTCTTCACCTCTACTGGAGACGAGCGGCAGCTGATTTGTACGGACAGCGTTCTGCACGGCATCAGGCACGGCAGTGCATGTTGACAACGATGGTGGCTGCCGCCTCACTTCCTTGCGCGCTCTATTTGCGAGAGGCTGCGAAAACCGACTGGGTGGGTGGGAACAGCAGGAAAAGTGCACCACAAAAAAAATAGTGCCTCAGCTCGCTGACCGTCAGAGATAAGTCGTTTGTGGTATCCGGGAAAAAAAGAAGGCATTCAAAGTTCGAAAAGGTGAAATGAAAACAGAATGGCTTGTTAAGGATGCTCTCTGCAGCTTCGACGACGTGCACCACAAACAGCTTGAAAGGACTTCAAAAAAAAACTGCAGCTTCAAAAAATATGGGAGGGGGGCAGAGAAGACTTTCTAGGGAGAAAAGGTTGCTTTTTGACGTGGAATGTGCGGTGCTGCCTGCCCTTTTCTATTCTTCCCATGGTCATGCAGTGACCACAAAGAAAACACGCATGGGCACGCGACACCCCTTTTTTTTGCCGCCGAGAGAGAGCCGGAGGAGGATGAAATAATGGCGGTCCAATCAGATTGTGCACGGGCCACCGAAGAGTGTGAACAAAGAAGAGCTCTGTTGACAGAAGGACGAAATAGTAAACCGACCGTTTAACAAGTAAAAAGAGACCTATCGGTCTGACAACAAACTTTCAGTCTGAAAAAAGAGAATGGCGTGGAGGGAGATTATTCATGGAAGGGAACGTTTTCCGGAGCTGAGGCTTGCAGTGACAAACGAAGCGATGGGTGGTGTCAGCATCAACTGATCAACGATGATGTAAAACGGCTAAAATACGGATTGCTCTTCGCACACAGGATACCTCTCTATCTCTGGGAGGTTGCCGTGTTAACACTTCTCTCGTGTTGGCTTTCGTTTACCTCCTAAATGTGCAGACCGTTGCTCCGGAACTGCTTCCTTCCATACAACTGCCGCCAATAAAATGAAGGTTTTCAGTGTGGAAAAAAAAAAAAAAAAAAAAAAAAAAAAAGAGCTTGAGAGGATATTCATTTGGTGGCAGTTGATTTCTTCCATTTTAACAGAAGATAATGGTTCGTCGTCTTTCTACGCCGCTTCTTGCCAGATGTTTGAAGTCGTCGAGTAGTCGGGGCCCGTCGAGGCGGGTTGCGCCATCATCACAGGATACGCCTGGGACCCGTGGGATAGCAAGCCCAGCCTGCAAAGCTGGAGCCCAGCCTGCAAAGCTGGAGTTGAAGAAGCGGCGGCCACACCCGCGTTTCGGGTCTACAACTGCACGCGTTTCTGGGTTCAGCACGCCCGCTGTTCGGGTGTGACTTGTGCACACCTCATTAACTCCAGCTTCATGATGTTGGGCACCGCCGTGTACGGTGGAGCCCACCCTTTTCTTCCCAACCTTTTTTTCTGGAGCATTTGGGAGGGGAGTGTAAAAGGATCGCTTAAAAGAGACCGGTCTCTGTTTATTCCTTTCTTTTCGAACTTTCTTCGCGGGTCGGTAACAGGGAAAGCCTGCTACACGGGAGCCAAGCTTCACGTGTTCGGCGGTACTGCAGAGCCACGGGCCTACGGGTCAAGTGGCTACCGATTTCCCAAACTAAAGCATCAAGGCGTGGCGCACCTTGGGGCTTGGCGCTTGCGCTGAACACAAGCTCGTCGAGACGGTCAGCCACAGGGCAAAGCGGACGGGGTTGTGGAACTGTGCTGCCTCCGACTCAAGCTTTGCAAGCTGGGGTTGACCGTCACGTTCCTGGACCAGGAACGGCCTTTTTCTTCTTTTCTTCTTCGCGGGTAGTGTCGAGTCTAGTGAGCGGGGTAAGCTCGCTCTCTCGTTCCAGGGGTTCTGGGTTTACTTCTCAGCCACGCTCGTTCTTTCCATTTTCTTTCTTTCAGATAACAACTATAGTTGAGACGAGCGGAAGGCAGGGGAGGGGGGCAACCGGGTCTTGCGGTATACAAGTCGAACATATAGCCCAATGCAACAGGAACCGAAGAATGTCAGTCACAGATGATTCTTCGTATTTTTTCAGAGTAAAAGCTTCGCTAAAACGTTTCCGCTTTGAGGGATTTGGCGGTGGTGGTGTGGTGAACGTGGTGTCTGGTGACTTCGCCCGGCTGCGGTCGTCGTCTCATGGTCGGTGTCTCTCCCGGCGTTTCTGTGCCAATACGTGGCCGTCTGTGCCGGGCCAGCTCCCACAGCCACGGGAGGGTTGAAATGCGCATGACACCGGAGGTTATTGCCGCTCTTTCAGGGTGAGACGGTCAGCCACGCGGCAGAGCGGACTCCACCGCTTGGCGCACGCCTGGCTTTGTGATACCAGTACGCGGCCAACTATGGGTGGATCGCTTGAGCATCATCCATTTTCGGGACCGGTGCATTCGGCAGGTGAGTTGTTACACACTCATTATCGGATGCCGACTTCCATGGCCACCGTCCTGCTGTCAAGATGGACCGGCACCCTTTGTGGGATCTGAGGAGCGATCACTCGACTACAGCGGAGTGCACGCTCCGTTTCATTCTGTGATTTGACTCACTCTGGTGTGGGATTGGCGTTCTTGCCATATGAACCGAGGTCTCTTTCATTCGCCAGTCTTTGACTTCATTTCATACGTGGTTGGCCATCATCGCAGAGGTGGTGATCTTTCCGTTATCCTGAAGCCCTAAAGCTTCCAGGAGGGGTTGTGGCGCTGCGCTGCTCCCGATTGAAGCTTCGCTGTGCTTTTTTCCTCGCTCGGGTCGTTCTGAACCCCGCTGTGCATTCAAAGAATAGACATCAGATTTCAAAAAAAAAACAGACCATAAAGAAGGCGGGGGTGGGGCACAAAAAGAGTATGGGTATCCGTTCCGAAACGAGACTAACAGACAACACGAACGTAGTAGCGTAGTTTATTTTGTGAAACAAAGGAAGAGAGACTCCCGCGTTGCACGAGTGCTGTCCTTGAAACATCGCCTGTGGGGGTGGGGGGAATGTCTTGGGTAAAGTGGGTGTGAATCCTGCACCAACACTATCTAGAAACCCACCAGGTAAGCTAGGGAGAATTGCAACAGCACACGTTCCTCCTTCTTTTGTGTTTCGACGAGATCTCGCCGATCACAACGTGCACAATTTATCGAGAAACGAGCCCTCGATCGGACAATCCTTGAGATCGTCCTGCTGAAAACCACCGTGCTGGGTCAAACAAAGCTGCTAGTCGTGCTTCCGCAAATGCATTAAACCCATGGACGGAGGATGTGGAGTTTTCCGGGGTGCGGAAAGACTTCTGGGGGAATCACTTGGGCAAAGTCAAGAGAGTTGAAGTATGCGTAAAGTAAAGAGTTACGACTTCAAACTGAGGAGCCTGAGGGTTCGTCTCCGACACTGAAGCAGCCTCGACGCGTACATAATAATACGTTGGAAGCAATAGATGCTATTTAAACCTGTCAATGAGTTGGCTGGGGCCAGCAACCCCGCGTAACTTCGGCACGAACCCAGAGATACCTGTGTGTCGTGTGAGCTTCAGACTTCCTCGCTTGAGATTATTGCAACGTTCGGCCTCTCGGGTATTTCCTACAAAAAGCACGTGCGCATACGCTACAAGAATAGCCTGAGTTGCAGCTCTTGACGAACAGGTAGCAAAAAAGGTGTTTTCATTTTGCATAAAACTCGCATTCTTTAAAAAGCCAAATTTCCGTTTCGCTCATATCCAAAAAGCAGCAACCAGCAAGTCTTTTAGTACACAAGACTTTAACTTCAAGGCGATTCGCCACTCCGGCGAGCGGAGACAAACTGCGAGGCAAGGTGGGCAGTTCGGACTCGCCAGTCCGGGAGCGGTGATCGCTGCCTTTTGTCTTCGTCTGTAGGAGAGAGAATGAGCAGAGCCGGCGGTGCGTTTGCTTGCGCTCGTGCTGGAGGCCGGGGGCTTGGTCGTGCCCCATCTGCGGATTGCGCATTTGCTCGGCTTTGCCCGGCTTTGCCCGGATTTGCCCTGCTTTCGACGTGATTTGCCCTCCAAAGCCCTCCCGCGCTCTCGGTGGCTTTTCTTCTTCTTTTTTGCTGTCTTTTGGCACGAAGCTTCTTTGCTAGAGTGAGAGTTCGCTGTGCCACTTCGTTCCTTTTGGTATGCGCGTTCTTTGCTTATTTTGGCTAGCCAAATCCAGGGCCTTCGCGACTGACACCAAGTTCACATTCGTAAGGAAGCTGGTCTTTTTCCCAACAAAACGCAAGAACAAGCGGAGGCGACTAAGGTGAGACACGGCTGGGTATGGGGTGCTGCAAGCTGGAGTCTCGCGGGAGGGGCGAAACAACGTGGGAAAACGATTGTTTTCCTTCTTTTTTACATTACTAGCAGGGGTGAAGTCAGGATCCTTTTTTAGTGAACTGTTCCCGGGTTTCCCGGGATGTCTTGCCGTCAGGTCGACAAGTTCCTCATAGCGTTTGTTGTGGTTTTAGTTCGGCATGGTAGTGCGGAGTCGTTGCGCGCCATTTTGCGTTTCGAACATTTCGGTATACAGTTATTTTTATTTTCCAAAACCCGGGAAGCCCCCCAACTCAATCGCTGAACAATACACGCTTAGGAAACTAAGATGATTCGTTCATGGTCCGTTTTATTTTTTTACATAAGCGCCAGCTTGAAAGGAAATGCTCGACGATGCTGCCCGACAAAGAACAGAAGGGATCCCAAGTGCTGTAACTACCGAACCACGTGTTGAACGGACGTGAGGTCATGCGGGTCTACCCCTACACGACAAATCACACAAACACAACAGGTCAAAAAATCCTGAGTGAGAAAACAACACACGGTGGTGTAAGCGAAGAACAAATCAGATTGTGTTTGTATTGTATTTGCCCCTTACCTCTATATTTCCCCCCTTCCATTCGGAGTCGAAGCAGCTACGTCGAGTATTTTCCCCGAAGCAGCATGCCCAGCAAAGCAAGCCTTTGAGGAACATACGACAGGAGGGAAGGCCGGGGCTAGTGCGGCGACAGGTCGCCACTCACTTGCAACAGCAAGAGGCACGAGCCGTCGGCGAAGCTAGGGTAAAACACGGAAGGACAAAAAAATACTAGAGTGGGCCGCCTAGTGCTTCTTTCGACGGAGGCTGGCGGGACTGCCAAGGGGGGAAATAGTAGCCTCTCGTATATGTTTGATGCTAGCAAGTCTTGTTCGAGGAATACGTTGATAGAAAAACACATGTGAGGAAAGGGGTCGTATTCTAGTGGACATTCGTGGTGTCGTGTATGCGGCATCACATTTCCTTCGTTGAGATTTTAGCTGGCGGCACTCGAGTATTCCCAAAGCAGGCGCTTACACAAAATAGACCTTTCTCCGGTGCGGGAAACATTTCCAGCTTTTTCTTTCTTTTTTAGATAGTTTCAAGTTTTGAGAAGCATGCATTACTACCCTGTCAACGCAGGGATCAGGAGCTAACACGAAAACGCTTTGCGTTCATTAGCATCTGTTGGAGCAATTGCTCAAGAGGCTTTTCAACCGCAGGATACTGGCTTCTGCTGCGGGAAGGCTTCGGAGCTGCTGGGTTCGAGAAAGGATGTAATCAATCCAAGGAAAGGAGAGCAGCTCGAAACTATTCCGACAGGCAAGCGCGCGCGCGTTTTCTTTTTTGTTTTGTTTTTCCAGCGTTTTCTTTTTTTTTTTCCGTTGGCAGCGGAGACTGAAAGTTGGGGCAGCAGCTGGATCTGGCCGCGGCCACGGCAGGTCGTCGAGACGGTCCACAGTACAGAGCGGACGGGGTTGTAGCACTGTACTGCCTTCGACTGCAAGCTGTGGTTGACCGTCACGTTCCTGGACCCGGAGCGGCCTTTGTCTTCTTCTTTCTTCTTTCGTTGGCATCGTAGACTGAAAGTTCGTTTCGGGAAGCTCCGAGATGATAAGGTTGTTTCGTGGTTAGCCGGTGCCTATACGTCTCTGGTCGGACTATTTTTTGTCTTCACCACCTTTTCATTCGCAACGCGTTGGTGAAAAGGGACGGGAGAACCAAGAGAGTGTGAGATTCGGATCCTCGTCCTTATGTTAGGTCGAATAAGAGCAGTCGTTGGCTAGCGGGCTCGAAGATTCTTGTGTTCTGGTACTCCCCCCCTGGGCTAGGTGTTGAGTGCGCTACGGATCGCGGTCAGGGGTGCGGGTGGTGGTGGGGGGGGGGCCCCCCCCCCCCCCCCCCCCCTCCTGCATGGCTGGCAGGTCACCCGGTGTCAAGCGACCGACTCCGCAACTGCCGCTGGCCAGGTCAGGCTGGCACGACAAAGGAGTTACGGAGGGCGGCAGCTTGGGCAATGCCGACTTTGCGGAGGCATTCAACGGACGACGATCTGCCGCAGTGGACACAAGGAGCTGAGCCCTGCGCTCCTTCCCAAAAACGCCAAGCAGCTCCTTTCGCTTCGCTGCGAGGTTATCCTTACCCTAATCTTGGCATCCGCGGAGTGCCCGTCCCGCGAGCGCTGTTCCAGAAACGGGCTAAAAAAACAAGAGTCGAGGGCCGAGGAAACCTTTCGGTATTTAGTATGTACACTAAAACAAGGATTAATCATCTCTGCTCTCGGTAGCTATTTATTCCCGCAGGGAGCCTGAGATACAGTAAATACACAACAACAAACATGACGGATGCCGCCTTCTTCATTGAAGCTGTTGCAGACGGCACGTTTGGAGAGTGCGTTGAATGGAGTGAGGAAAGGGTGCTTGCTCGTATCCGCGACTTGCGTGGTTCGCAAACACAGGACGCGCAAGCCTTTCAGGCTGAGCTTGCTGCCGCAAGCAACCCAAACTTGGGAATTAGCTCCAACAACGAAGGAGTGAAATTCTGTGTCGTTTTGCCCGGTGTCCAGGTGGCAACGTGGGAAGAAGTTGGACGCAGGCTGCTGAAGCCGATACGAGGAACGTATCAGAGCATGCAGAAAAGGGCCTCGGGGCTTGTGAAGCGCAAGAAGTGGTCCGCGGACGCAGTCCTTCGGCAGGTGCAGACCGAGTTCGGTGCGGCAAGTTCAGGAGACACCACTACTACAGTGGATACCTGCTCCGTCCAGCTGTTCAATGCTGCAGTTGAGAAAGCCGTTTGTAAACACGGCCCTCAGCACCACCTCAACCACGAAGAGCTTTTCGCGCTCTTGGAAATGGAAGGTCGCGAGGCAAATTTGGTTTCGCAAAGCGTTTCGAAGTGGCGCAGCGAAGGACTGCACGAAGGCTGGAGTAGACGCGGCAAGCTGTACTGCTTGTTCGTTGTTGGGGCCGCTTGTGCTGGCTGCGCCGACTCGATTGATGGTGCGCTGTCATTCAATGCTGCGGTTGCGTCCATCGTCCAAGCGAAAGGCGAGCAACACAGTCTCTGTGCTGAGCAGCTTTTTGACCTCTTGGGGATAGAGAAGGCTCGCCGAAAGGCTTTTCACCAAAAGCTTTTGAGTTGGCTTCCCGAGGCTTCGGGATGGAATCGGTCCTTCGCGGGACAGAAACGAAAAGCTTTCTATTGCCTTTTCAAAGACGTGAAGTGCACCAAATGCTCCCCCGCCCAACAACAACAATCCGACGTAAGTCCAGAACATGTGCCGTGCGCTGCAACAAACAGCCCAGACCCTGTAGCGAATGTAGGTCCTGCACCTGCTACACCTGCAAACGCGGACGACGATCAGCCTCCCACGCCGACGTCGGATACAGTGAAGAAGACACTTGAGCAGCTCAAGGCCGAAGCAGCAGCCATTGGTATCAAGACCACTGGAACAAAAAAAGCCCTCCAACAGAGTATTGCTGAGGCTACGCAATCCGAAGAGCCACAAACGCAGCGGCTCGTGTACCGCATTGTCGATCACCTGTCCACTGCTTGTCCTGACTTGAGGAGGGAGCTGGAAGCGGAGTTTGCTAGCGAAAAGCGGCTCGTGTCGGGCTCTCATACCCAAACAACGCATCAGCATGGGTTGGTTTGTGGGTACAACGCGTGTTTTCTTGGGGAAAAACTAAAGAGAATTCCCTTCTCCCGAGCTGACAACGCATCTCTTCCAGAACTGTACACCTGGTTCCGTGGAACGTCACCGAACATGCTGGGCATGTCGGAAAAGAGGTGGGAGTCCATCAAGGAGCACTTGCGAGTTGGTGAGGAACCCCCGGCTTTGACAACATTTGAAGTCCAGGCCTTTGCATGCAAAAATGGACTGAAGTTCATCTCGAAGGACCTTGGAAGCGTATCGAGTTTCAGGTTCCAGGCTCTGCGGACAAATGATGTGTGTGTTGTAAACCTCCGCCTCCCCTCCAGCAGCCACCTCTTAAACCACTTCTTCTGCGTTTCCTTCACCGCCGCACCGGATACCAAGGCGATGCTGGAAGAGAAGAAGTCGACGCAGCAGCCATTCTATCCTGCCCCACTTTTTCGGCCCCAGCTATCGCCGTTTGCTCGAATCAACAGAGAAACGGAACGGGTCCCCGGAGGGTACATGTGCCTTGCTTGCCATCACACGCACGTCTTCATCTGGGGCAGCCTTTCTTCGGGGGTTGCTGCCGCATTTGCGAAGGGTACGGCGGGCCCTTATCAAACCGATGAAGCCGCGCGGACAGCTCTTTCGCGGCACCGCAACTCCAACGCGCACCGAGTGTCTTTGTGGGTCGTGCGATACGGTGCCTTTGTAATAGTCGGGTACCTCACGGTTGCTGCTGCTGCGATCGCGTTCCGCGTTGTCCCTGCCAACTTCCGGTCAGACGCGCACCCGCAAGCAGGCAACACGTTTGAGGTCAGTCTCAAGGCTGAGCTTGCCGAGACCCCTTACCTTTCGGAAGAGAGGCTGCAGCGCTTCTTCAACTTGCATGTTCCCATGTTCATCAGGGTGTGCGAAGGAGTGTCTCACAGAAGTTCCGTGCGGCAGATAAGAGCCGACCGATTGCGGGGTATTGATATACCCAAGAAGTACAACACCACTTCACACGTCTCGGAAATGGTGGGCATCTGGGCTTCCATCGCACAAGTGCGCATCGCCAAGGAACTAAGTGTATCGAGCTCCTTTGTGCTGATCTTGGACGGAACGACACTGAAGCACGCAATGCAGATGGAGGTGTATGTAGTTATCCTACGCTACTTCGTCTCATCTTTGTGCGCAGTTAAAGAAACTGCCTTGGGACTCGTGGGGTTCGAGGCTTCCGACGATACAGATGGCAACACCATCTTCTTGAAGTCTCGTGCGATGCTTGCAGATTTCGGCGTTGCGGCACAGCAGATAACGGCAACCTGCAGTGATTCGGGATCGAATCTAGCGGGGCACATCACAGGGGTATACGGTTTGTTGAAGAAAGATTTCAACCCTCAGTGTGCCCGTGTTCCGGACTTTTCGCACCGACTGGAGACCGAACTTGAGCGAGCCTTCGATTCATCCGTTGTTGAAGAAATCACGGAAGCAATTCTTACGATGGAGGCGAACTTGCGAACATCCGGAAAGCTTTATCGCCGACTCAGGCGTTTCGCTAAGCTGCAAGGCTTTGCTGCGGGTCCCAAACCATCCCTCCATTGCTCTATTCGGTGGTTGCCAAAAACCTTTCGTCTGTGGGAGAAGGCCGCTGCATTGTGGCCACTCTGGAAGATGTTTCTGGAACAGCGCTCGCGGGACTGGCACTCCGCGGATGCCAAGAAGGGTAAGGATAACCTCGCAGCGAAGCGAAAGGAGCTGCTTGGCGTTTTTGGGAAGGAGCGCAGGGCTCAGCAGTTCCAGCAGTGGTATCCTGTACTAAGGATGTTGCGCAATATCTCGCTGGCCTCGCAGCATCAAGAGCCCACCGTTCTGCATTTGCAGTTTCGGTTGAGCCGAGCTCGTATGGCCATCGAAGGGATGACCGATGGCAACGAAAACAAACGTCGCTTGGCGAAGGTCGCGAAGGCGCTCGAAGCCGTCGAGGAAAAGATAAAGAAGGATGACCACGCCGTAGCTCTCTCTCTCATTCTTGACGTACAAAAAATGCAGGTGCTCTCCGGAGCCGACTTGAAGGCGTACGGTAACGAAGAGTACGCCTATTTGGCTGCTTTCGTCGGGAGGTTTGAAGCGAGCTCCGTACAGAAGGACTGGCAAGACATAAAAATTCTTGCCGTTCAGTTCAAGGACTTGGGGTGGAACGCCTGGACCGGAGTATTCGCAACCCTAAAAGAACAAGGCAACCAGAGAGCCATTGACGTGTTGGCGCTGGTCCACACACATAGTCGCTACAACAGCAACGTAGCTGAGTCGTTTTTCAGCAAGGCCAAACAACGCGTGGGTTGCAATCGGCCCCATTTGGTGGTGGAGACTCTGAGCAACGAACTCATTCTCGCTGAACAGGGTAAAGGAATGACCGATGAAGAAGTAAGCGAAACCTGCACTCTCGGCGCCAAGATATGGCACTCTCGGAAGAATCGTCGTCATGGGGGGAAGACTGGTGGAAAGAAGAAGACGGATAGAGCCGACGCATTCGAGCAGGTTAACGGGGATATGCGCACTGAGTACTCGGGGTGTAGCGTTGTACCGTCTTTCGCGCCGTGGTCAGGGAACGAAACGTGGTCGGCGATGTCCTTCGCGAATGCATCCGAGTCTTCGGATTCACCGAATGCATCACTGCCTTCATCTTCGGTGTCGTCGCAGTCGTCCTCCTCTTCACGGTCCTCCTCTTCTGGCTCGACGACATCTTCAGCTTCCAGTTCAACATCCACGGAGGCAAGTGTAGAGCGCCAGGTCCCATCTCGACCATCGGAGCCGGGGGCTAAACTGCCGTTACCCGTGCGCTTGAAGCCAGCAGCAAAGGTTTCTGCCCGCCTGCTTGACAGCATGCACGAACCGGCACCAAAACGCGCACGGAAGTAGGCACTCACGAAGGCTTCGCATGAAGGAACAACCGGCCTTTTGATGATTTGGTATGCCAAAGTGGAAATCCCCCTCCTGTTCCGTGAAGACCTCTCCGGTCCACTGCACGTGCTGTGGCAGCTTGCTGGTACACTACGCGAGTATCCCATCCTTCCTTGTGTCCACTGCGGCAGATCGTCGTCCGTTGAATGCCTCCGCAACGTCGGCATTGCCCAAGCTGCCGTCCTCCGTAACTCCTTTGTCGTGCCACACACAGAATTTCACTCCTTCGTTGTTGGAGCTAATTCCCAAGTTTGGGTTGCTTGCGGCAGCAAGCTCAGCCTGAAAGGCTTGCGCGTCCTGTGTTTGTGAACCACGCAAGTCGCGGATACGAGCAAGCACCCTTTCCTCACTCCATTCAACGCACTCTCCAAACGTGCCGTCTGCAACAGCTTCAATGAAGAAGGCGGCATCCGTCATGTTTGTTGTTGTGTATTTACTGTATCTCAGGCTCCCTGCGGGAATAAATAGCTACCGAGAGCAGAGATGATTAATCCTTGTTTTAGTGTACATACTAAATACCGAAAGGTTTCCTCGGCCCTCGACTCTTGTTTTTTTAGCCCGTTTCTGGAACAGCGCTCGCGGGACGGGCACTCCGCGGATGCCAAGATTAGGGTAAGGATAACCTCGCAGCGAAGCGAAAGGAGCTGCTTGGCGTTTTTGGGAAGAGCGCAGGGCTCAGCTCCTTGTGTCCACTGCGACAGATCGTCGTCCGTTGAATGCCTCCGCAAAGTCGGCTTTGCCCAAGCTGCCGCCCTCCGTAACTCCTTCGTGCCAGCCTGACCTGGCCAGCGGCAGTTGCGGAGTCGGTCGCTTGACACCGGGTGACCTGCCAGCCATGCAGGAGGGGGGGGGGGGGGGGGGGGGGTCCCCCCCCCCCCCACCACCACCTCGTCCTTATGTTAGGTCGAATAAGAGCAGTCGTTGGCTAGCGGGCTCGAAGATTCTTGTGTTCTGGTACTCCCCCCCTGGGCTAGGTGTTGAGTGCGCTCCGGATGCGGAGACAACCCTCTGCCACCGCTTCTCTCGCTGCCAGTGCAGGAGAGAAAATATTTGTTTTCTTCCGAAGGGGAAAAGTTGGCTTCTGCGAAGGAATCTACGCGATACGGCACGGGGCATAAGGATAATGTTCTGGCAGGAAACTGCCTCTTGGGCGTTCGGATCATAAGGGAACATTGGGCATCACGTCTTCGTCATATGGAGAAAGAGATGCGTAGTTTTGTTTTATTCTTTTACTTGTTTGTTGTCGACAACTTTTTTTGTATTGAGGTGTCATCCGGATGTAAATCCAAAGCCGCCCACGTCAAATTTTGTTAAGCATTGAGTTCTTTTAAGTACATGAACCACATGGATTAGCATGCACTACTTGTTAAGCAGCGGCTGCCAAAACTTGCCGTGACACCTATGATCAAAGTAAAGGAGGAAAGGAGAAAATGTTTCTAAAAAAGAAAAGGGGCAGGTTGTATTTTTCGACCCTCGTAGCTCGCTGGGTCAGGCGCGCCAGGTAGATGCTGGGCTAGTTTCTGTCTGGACTTGGACTGTGTAGTCCTTCTGAATTCTTTTCACAGGTCCGTTCATGCACACCCACACGAGAAACAGTCTAGAAAGAAATGTGTAGGTTTGTTTTATGCCTAAGAAAAGAAGGAAGACGAACGCTTCAGACACGAGTCACACGCAAAAATGTCACGAACGGTCACTCATTTGAAAAAGCACACACAAAAATACTCGACGTGGCTGCTTTGACTCCGAATGGAAGGGAGGAAAGATAGAGGTAGACTCTAAGAGGGGGAAAATCCAATACAAACACAGTCTGATTTGTTCTTCGCTTACACCACCGTGTGTTGTTTTCTCACTCAGGACTTTCTGTTGTGCTTGTGTGATTTGTCGTGTAGGGGTAGACCCGCATGACCTCACGTCCGTTCAACACGTGGTTCGGTAGTTACAGCACTTGGGATCCCTTCTGTTCTTTGTCTGGCAGCTATTGTCAAGCATTTCCTTCCAAGCTGACGCTGATGTAATATAAAATGCAAAACACACACAAGAAAGGAAGACAAAACACGCCAACTTTCACTTTTACAGAGGTGAATCTAGCTTCTGCTGGAAGCGCCAGGGACTCTCAGCGTCTCCACAACAGGGGGGGAAGAAGTGTTGTTCACACTTCGTCCGCCCTCTGTTTAGAGCTTGAGATTCTCCTTCCGGGATTTTAATGTCTCCGGGTGACCTTCGTCAAATGGGCTCTTTTTGGAGCAGATAAGTAATATGGGGGGCCGGGGTGTTGTTTATTTTTAGTGTACATTTCACTACTCTCGGGACTATTTGCAGAGTGTTCCGCAATGGTTCCCTTCGGCAGTGCACTCTTGAAAAAACAATAAATGAAATTCAGTCTCCGGCGAATATCGCTCAGTCAGTTGCCTGGGACAGCACTTCCTCCTTTTAGCGGATGTCGAGGTGTGAGGTCCCTGCTTTTTGTCCTGCTCAATATATATATTCGACTCTTCACCCCTCCCCCAACGACAACAAGTGCCGGACATGAGGTGGCGAATTGTGTTTAGAGTTAACCCTATCCCGACGGGGGGGCACACAGATTAATTCTGGGTTTTCTGCGACAGGGTCTGTTTTCTAACTGACATAGGTGGCAATATGTTGGTCTCCGAGAGCGGCAGTGGAAAGATACGCCACAAATCGTTCCATTCCATATTTTTTGGTGCCCTCGGGCCTCGGCGCACATCCTAAGCACCAAAGGAAGAACCCCCCAATTTGTGTGTCGTAAGAGTGGTGGTTACACGAGGTAAGAGGATCGGTGGGTACCTTGGTTGTTGGTCATTGGTGGTTTCGGCCATTGTCCACATACCTTACTTACGGTAGGCCCTCTGGTGCCGCAGTAGGCGACTGTCTGTCTTCTTGGTATTTTTTATAGGTTTTCTCTACCGGCGGGGGGTTGCTTGCATTCGTATATCTTCTTTCGCTTGATCTTTCTTTTCCTGTGCCGTGAAGCTTGCCCCTTTGTTCTTAGTATGGATTGCCCTCGTCCCCGTCTCGCTCGGATCGCCGTGGGAGCCAGAATCGCTTCCCTCGATCCAGAGACGGCATCGTTTACAGCAGTGGATTAGATAGATGGTATCTGATCATCTTTGAATCCCCACGCCTCTCGTTCGTGATCAGATGAAGACTTTCTTGTCGAACGCTTTCAACAGAAGATCTTCGTTGGGAACCTTTTTAGCAGTAAAGGTTCCACGGGCACATGCAAAATAATCTCCTCCTTCGTTGTCTTTTCGTGATGTAGACACACGGGTAGGTGAGAGTTGCACGGCGGCACAGCCTCAGGAACTGGAGTTAAAGAAGGTGTGCCCGAGTCACACCCGAAAAAGCGGACGTGGCACCTGTACCTTTTTAGAGTGCCTTTTTTTGTAAAACCTGGTGATGCAGCAAAAACCGTACACCGCGAGAGTAGGAGAAGGCAGAAAGGGAAACTAGAGTTTTCGTTGACCGCACTTCCCTGAGCCCAAATCCTGGACGTGGTTTCAGGTGGCAACTTTGCGAAAGGTCATGATCAGAAGGTCCTACTTGGGCGGTTCAGTTTTCTCACACATAGCTAAAAACGTTGTTTGTGCGATTTAACCTACATGTGTTCTGGTTAAACCGCTGCCAACGTTCTTTTTAGCTGTAACATGCTGTCTCCAGGGAAGCAGAAATTGGTTGTCGCAAAAGAAAAAGGCAACGACCAAACCTTAAGATTCACACGTCACGCCAACCTTGCGTGCCCTGTCAAAAAGCAGAGTGGATTCCCAGCCTTCACTGCACCGCATCTAGACGGTTGTTCTCACAAAGTTTGTGGCAACGGAATCAAAATAAAGCTGAGAGAAGGAAAACGAAGCTGCAGAGTATGTTCAGAAAGAGGGGGAGGAGGAGGGAAGTTGAAAAAAAAGAAGGAAAATGAAGTGTCGGTCGTGAAAAAGGAAAAAAGAAGAAAAAAAAACGTGCAAATTTTACGCGAGGATCCGCCTGTTGGCCGGTTGACCTGCTGCACCTGATCTTCTGATTATTAGTGTTTTTTTGAGGTTTGAAGGGGGCGAAGACACATTCGTACGTACACGTTCACCTTGGCAAATCCCGCAATATTGCGGTCACCGCCTGAGCTGTCGTTCTCAAGGAAGGCGGGCTCAGTACCAGGGAACTGAATGGGGGAGAATGTGGTAGGTAGGTGCTTTCGCTGTTGCACCAGCGAAACTCGCCTGTTGGTAAGTTACGTGTAGTACGCTGTCTAGATTTTTTTCTTTTACTGTGGTTTGAAGATCCGGTACGTTGGAGTCTCTGGTTGTCCTTGGTTTTTTAGTTCATCCCCGAAAGCCTTTTATCTCTGTCTTCTTTACGGTAGTTCGCCCCGCGATCTCGCCGGGGTGCCGGCGACTGTGCTCTCGTCTTTCAGGTCCAGCTTCTTACGTTTCAACCTTCGGGCTCTTCTTTCTTTGTGGTGCATTAGTTTTTAGAGCGAAATAGCTGAAGCTTTTCTAGTCGGGTGCTGCTTCCTTTTTTTCTTCTTGCCGTTTCTGGCGTGCAGAGCTCTTTAGCGTGGATGACGGGATCTCAGAAAAACACGGGAAAGGGGGGGAGGGATGTGCGTGCGTTCTCCAGCAAAGTAGGAGCCGGTCAGATTGCCAGCCGGAACCTGGCCAATGATTTCGAGTGAGTGTTCGCTTTTATGACTGACCCACTGCCGACCAAAGAGTAACCTGTAGGTTGCATACGTAGAACTGTTCTGAGGCGCAAGGGGTCTGCACTGACAAACAAAGCATCCTACGCTACGAAAATTTTCAATTCTGTCTTCCCTACTGGCCGAATACCGGCTAAAAGACACCTGAAGGCATTTCTGATGGCTACCGGCCCCACTGCGCGGGAGATTCCACGCTGATGCTGCACTCTTGCTTGTTGTTGAACCAGCAGATGAAAAGTAAAAGGGAAGGCTGATGAAAGATCTTTTTCTTCGTACGTAAACAGAACTGTGTACGCAATGAGAATATGAAGCTGTACTCTAAGGTGCCGCCCGGTGTGCTTCCAACGGAGAAAACAATACAACTTCACCTGAGCATCGACATGACACCTTCAGCAATAAACCTCAAAGTGGGTACTTTTTTTTCCAACGCCGACCTGCAATAAACCCGGCTTTACTTGTGTTTCGTGTAGTCACACCACATTTCCTCCTTTGAGAGCAACTGGCGGGCATCTCGAGTATTTCCTACAAAGCAGGTGCTTATTCAAAGCAAATGTTCACACAGCTCGGGAGGAACGCCCATCGCCGCCCACCGTAGACCCATCTGCGACACTTGATATTAGATATGGCGACTATAAAAACTTCCTCATCCACGGACTCGTTCCAGATCCGAGTTAGCATACTCGTATGTGCTCGATCAAATTATATATATGAGTCGATGCCAAAAGGGGGGGGGGGGGGTTTGGGCGGAAAAATCCCCGCATAGTTCACCAGGGTCTGACGGGTACTGAGGCCCCATACCCTTCCTAAAACATCATTCTGCGTTCAAATACGCCCTCAGAAGCCTCCGGAGAGCCTTCTATGATGTCCCAAATGCGATTTTGTGGGTTTTTAGGGGGTCCCCCCGTCTGCTGGCCGTAAACCGCCATAGAAGACACATATGCAACCTGATGCTGGGTCGCTCCTCGGAGCAAAATCTCGGCCTAAACACACGTTTTCGGCGTTCTCTATCATTCTCCAGGTGCATTCGACCCTCCTAAAAAAGGCAATCCAGGTCGCTTGAGTGAGGATCCGGGGTGTTGTAAAGCATGCCTTATGATGGTATCGTATAAATGGGTCGGTCGCAGTAGCAGTGCAGTGTGCGTGTGGGTGTCTTTTTGTTGCCTGTTGCCGACTATCTCGACTTTTTAGAGCGCGCTCTCATTTCCTACTGTGACTAGTCATACCCGGGGAGTTTTGTGACTGCAAACTTCTGCAAAGTCTGCAAAGAAAAAGCTCAAGAAAAAAACAAGAAGAAAAGTCAAAAAGTCAAAAAGAAAAACTTCGAACAAAACGAAAACAAAAAAAAAAACGAAGGACAGCTTTAGAAAAAAGAAGGAAGAAAAGGATCAGGCCACTACCTTCTCCTTTCGTCGTAGGGGGGGAGAATCTGGAGCATATTGGGGGCTTTCGGCAAGAATCCTGCCTCTCGGGTGGGGGCGCGGGGGCGGGAAATCTTAGTTCATGTTCAGGCAGAGACACTGCCTCTCGGGCATGCCTGATGCCAGCATCGAGTCTTTCTTGGTTTCCGCACTTAGCAGCTTCAGGTACCAGGGAAAGCCTGCTACACGGGAGCCAAGCTTCACGTGTTGGCGGTACTGCAGAGCCACGGGCCTACGGGTCAAGTGGCTACCGATTTCCCAAACTAAAGCATCAAGGCTTGGCGCACCTTGGGGCTTGGCGCTCGCGCTGAACGAGACGGTCAGCCGCAGGGCAGAGCCGGACGGGGTTGTGGCACTGTGCTGCCTCCGACTCAAGCTTTGCAAGCTCCTGGACCAGGAGCGGCCTTTTTCTTCTTTTCTTCTTCCGCACTTAGCAGTGGTAGTACGGCGCCGACGGGGCGACCCTGCGGTAGGCGGGGAGCGGGGCGCTCTTTTTGATGGAGGACCCGCAGTGGGAGGGCGAGTTGGACTCGTCATCGGTGTGGTTGTGCTCGCTGCCTTCGTTGCTGCTGTGGTAATCGAGCTCGTTCATTGAAGAGCGGTGCGAGATTGTCGAGGATTCGAAGAACGAAGTGCACGGTGCGGGTTCGGCGGGGACGATGAAGCCGTCGTCGGATGCGGTTCCGCGGGACAAGGAGTCGAGGTAGTGCTCGTACTCCTCACGCGACACGTACAAGTCGAACGAGAGCGCCAACAGAACCGTCTGTTCCAGCTCGTCGAGCGCTGTCAACGAGAGCCCGGCGATCTTCGCGTAATACTCGTTGGAGTAATACGTGTCGTCGTGCAGCTTCGCGGCGATGAGAACGCAAACGACCAAGATTCTGTACGTGTTGAAACGGTCCAGCTTCAGCGGGGCCTGCCTCGACGCCAGACGGTCCATCAACACGCAGGCGATGACATACACTTCGTCAGACGCCTCGCAGAACCCGCTGATTCGCTCGAAGTACTGCGCGATGGTGATCGCCGGGGCCGCTTTGTTGTGAAAGCGCGTCCTCTTCCCCCCGTCTCCGTTGGTCTTAACCGCCTTCGTCAAGGCCCTCGACACATCGGCCAGCGTGTTCACTCCCATTTTGTTCTTGCAGGAAAAAAAAAAAAGAACAAAGCACCGCAACGGAATCAGAATAACTCAAAGAAAATAGAACCGAAACCGGAAACGACGGAACTGACCGGAACAGAGGACTTTTTTTTTTTTTTTTTTGGGGGGGGGGGGGGTGTGGGGGGGATGCGACTTTACAAGGGAGGGGGGAGGCGCAAAGAAACCCAACAAATAACCAAGGACGGTCTGTTTCTTCTTTCTTTTTTTTCCGCGGGGAAAAGAAGCAAGGGGCGAACGAGCTAGGATTCGAAACAGGCTTACTTCGGAAAAGCGGAAGAGGGAAGGGGGTTTCTCGTCAGAAGAAAATCACAACGGACTGCAGGCTTCTTCTCCTTTCAAACCCGCGAATAGAATGTAGGGGGTGGGGACGGGGGGGTCCAGGCCCTAAGGCCTTTGAGACGAATCTGTTCAGAGCACAATCGTAACTACTTTTGTCGAAGGAGGTCACGAGGTGGTAGCTGTCGAGTGTTGGTGTGTATACCTCCTTTTACCAAAAGAAATGTGGCTTTTTCCCCGCCTTCGAGTCCCTCTCGCGAGAGAATCTAAGGGTCCACAAGGGGGCCGAGCTGAGGAAAAAAGATGCAAAAGGGGTGAGGGGGGGGGGGGGGGAAGGGGGGGTTTTTTCTCTGAGAGGAGAAGGCTTTTGTGTGGCTTTCGGACTGTTCTTCTTAGACTGGGTATTCTTCTTTTGTGGTTGCGTCCTGCTTAGTGCGTGTGTGTGTTGAAGTTCAGGGGCTTAAGTGGGAAACGGCCGAATAGAAGTATGGCCCACTTAATTCATGTATGGGTAACCCCTGCTGCGGAGTATGCCCCGGGTTGTTGGCTTCCTCACGGCACAACTGACGCTCCTGCTTGCTGCCGGCTTTAATGACCACGCGCTGTAACGGTAGCCTGGCTCCCCGCTTCGTGTCGATCCCCACGTACTGCTGGTTACAACATGTATCCCCTTCCTTGTGTACGCGGAGCAGCGAGAGGCGTCGTGTTTCGAGCACTTCGCTTTCTTACATCCCATTCGCCTGCCGGCCGTGAGTCGGCTGCCCCCCTTTCCCTCCAAGTCATGTATGTTTGTAGACGACCGGATGGTACTTCTGTGGCGAATACGACCGTGTTCTTACCGGCGATGAGCTTCTAGCTGCTGTTAGGCCAGAGGTTGCTGCTCTCGCTTCGTACATTTCATCGCCCGCGGACCTCAAAGGGCATGCGTTCTCTCTCACGACAAGTGGCTTCCTTTGTGAGATCTTCATGACCGACCACCTACCTCGGTGCTGCCCTCGCTTCGTACACGTCATCGCCCGCGTGACAGAGTGGCAATGAGGGTGTGCTACTGACTAATTGACACTGGAGTTGACACAAACGGTGTGCGGTTGACAGTTCTGCAAGGGCATGCGTTCTCTTGATTGGATTCGTTTTCACTGCGGGTAGCCACGCATAATTTCGTGAGACGCTGGTTCTTAGGCAAGTTGCGAGGAACCCCTTGCAGGAGTTGCTCGGTAAGCATTGAGTTCTGTAAAGTGCAAGTCGGTAAGCATGTACTCGCTCGACAGGTCGGTCTCCTGTCGTGCTCTCCACGCGATATCGAGGAAACGCAGCTGACTTTCTTCTTGTGTGCGTGCCGCTACGTTGAGGCAGTCCCGACATGCCTTGCCGGCAAAACCGCGCACACTTTCGAGGCTGAGGCTGTGCTTGTATCCCGCGTGCTTCGACTGCGTCCAGCAGGAGCTGGCTAAAGCTACGCAAATCTTGCTGTTTAGATTGACACCAACGTCAAAGTAGCACGATATTGCTTGCCCAGCGCACCAACCCAGCACCGGGCATAGTCGGCTTCAAGTCAATACACAATAACAACGTCTACGCGATTTGCATCGCCGTGAAATATCGGTGTGATGAACGGGTGGCTGAGTGCCTGGAACTGTCGCCCCATACACACAAACTAGGGAACGGAGAGGAGTGGTGAGATATAGGCCTGCGGTGGCGGTGCGCACGTCATCAAACTACGGAGGTGGTAAGTGAAAAAAAGCTTTGATGGCAGTAACAGTATTCAGGGGGGCACTGCGCCTGTGCGCACCAAGGCTTCCTTGTAGTTTTTGAATGAGCAGAAACGATTTTTGCTCGTGTTCTTCCGTCGTTTTGGAGGTCCTCGACAGAAGCTCCAGTCCGCACATGATGTCCTTCAACGTATCATTGTGCAGAGTGGTTCGGAGACGGCTCTTGACAAGTTTCAGGGGCGAAAACATCCTCTCCGCACCGGCAGTTCCTTGCTGCAACCAGCAGCATCTGGGTACAGCATTCGAAACTGGGTGTCACCCAAGAGGCTTGCCAGCACTTGACTGAACTCCGTCCACTCCCGTGCCTGGATCAGTTCCTCTAGCGAGGTCGTGTGCGAGTGCACACGTGGCAGTGTATGTAATGTCATCCATGGGGTGAGCTTGTGCGTGTGTTTTCAGGTGGTTCACAAGAGGAGCAACCTGTTCTTTGGACTTTTTCGACGTTGCCAAAAAACTCCCAGCGTGGATTTTATACACACAAAAGCTGGGATGGTGGCATTCTGAATGCGGCCATAATGCTTCGCCCATCTTGGGGCGTTGCATACCTTCCCTCACGGCCTTTTTGATATTTTAGTTTAGCTGAGTGCCCACGAACTGTGTTCCACTGACCAACAGCGCATTGCTGCACGGTACACCGCATGGTGACACGGACACATCACGTGACATCACGTGCGCATCACGTGCCACACCGTGACGTGCCACGTGACAGCAGTACAGTACAGTACTGCCGGAGCCACTTTTCTTTGTTTCCGGCGAGATTTGCTGGTCAGAAAAAAACCCAAAAAATTTTGAAATCGAAATTTATAAATTATTTTTATTTTTTTGAAAACCCGAAACCGGAAAAACCCGGTTTCGAAAACCGGGAAACCGGGTTTCTAAAGTCCCCTGCATCAATTCCAGGTACCAGGGAAAGCCTGCTACACGGGGGCCAAGCTTCACGTGTTCGGCGGTACTGCAGAGCCACGGGCCTACGGGTCAAGTGGCTACCGATTTCCCAAACTAAAGCATCAAGGCGTGGCGCACCTTGGGGCTTGGCGCTTGCGCTGAACACAAGCTCGTCGAGACGGTCAGCCACAGGGCAAAGCGGACGGGGTTGTGGCACTGTGCTGCCTCCGACTCAAGCTTTGCAAGCTGTGGTTGACCGTCACGTTCCTGGACCAGGAACGGCCTTTTTCTTTTTTCTTTTTTTTCTTCTTCTCATACGAGAATATGCGAGAATACGAGTCGTATCGGATGCATGCCTAGGTGTCAAAAAATATTTTTGGGACACTTTGTCACGGTTGGCAGATAATCAGGATTATTACCTATTAGGGTAGGCGGTTTTTTTTTTTTTTTTGCCCATGTCCGCGCGCGCGTAATTTTTGGAAACTCCCGGAAGAAAGATTGGGGGTAAAATTCTCGCATATTCTCGTACGTGCGAGAATATGCGAGAATGAGGTTACTCACAGTACGGGATGCTTGAACACATGAGAAACCGGCAGGAATCAACGTTTTAGGTCGTCTCCGAGGCTTCTGCGGTGCATTTCTCGGCCACTGGGCCTCCGAACTTCTCCAGCTGCTGCTTCCTCTGTGTATTGAACTTTCCATTCCTCCTCTGCCTTCACTGCCACAGTTCGTTTCGTCTGTTCGTGGATGCAGACTTTCAAAGCTGTTTGTGAACTCGGAAACCGGGTTTGCTTGCGCTTTTAGCGTATTTGTGGAGTAGGTCTCCGTGACTCGCTGTCGCTGTAGATTCCAAGGGCTCGCGGACGTACCTGCCATCCAGAGAGCCTGCAACCTAATAATGCACCTGAAAAGGCGGCCAACATTCAAAATGCCGGTGCCTCTTAAGTCAGAGGCAATTGAATGTTAGCCACCAGCTCCGCGAAACAAGCTGTGGCAGAGGAAATCGTAGAAGAAAACACAAGAAGTCGAAGCTGAAGAAGTTGCGGGCACAGTGGCGGACGGAGCACTTGTTGTGAAGCGTGTTTTCGACCATTTCAAGCATTGAAAGCAATACCATGGAGCAACCAGAGTTGTTGTCGACAACATATCGCTCATTCCACGAAAAAGTGTCATGAAAAACGACATTTTTTTGGCGTTCTGCCGATTTTTTCCATCTGTAGGTGCGAAAATGGTCGGTTTCAAGATTCTGAGGACACGATTGAATCCGCCGAGGACAGGGCTTTCCGAATATCTGGTCGGATAAAATTTTTGACCGACCCCCCCCCCATAAATGGAGGCCGGGTCTCAAAGAAATGGGGTCTGAAAGTCGACTTTTTTTTTCTCGGCATGCAGGAACAAGTCAGATTTGACTCGCCACAGAAATCTACGGGGGTGCCGATATGGTTCAGTGACAGAACTACGCGGTTCTCCAAAAATTTGGCGGAAAATCCCGAAAATGTGCTTCAACATGGCGGATCGCTCGAATTTCTATTAAAAAAAAACACCCACCCGCGGGACTCGAACCGGCGACCAAAAGAGTCATTGGTGAGTGCAATGACGGCTATGCTATTTGCGCCGGAAATCCGAAAATATTTTTCTCTTCATCTCGCACGAACCAACAAAATGGTCACTGGTTCGGTTCCTCGCTGCGTTCGAGCGTTTGTGAGCTCAGTAGTACCGGTACTGCTGCAGTGGTGGTGTATCGGCAGACTTCCACAGATTTCCTGGCGGGTCACGCGAACTTCCGGAAGGATCGTTCAAATACAAAGAATGAATTCGCCCGCGTTTTTTCAGCCCGTGGTCTAACGGGTAGCACACCCACTTGTGGTTCTGGGGGTACTTGGTTCGATTCCTCCGAAGAGTGTTTTTTTTGGGGGCCCGGAAATCGGCTGAAAAACTAAAGTGCCATCTGGGGGTCAGATTTTTGGCTATATCGAGTTGCCGATACACGCCGAGGATAGCTCTTTCCATCCCAAAAAAAATTCCGGATTTTGCTCAAAATTTGGCCTAAACATGGCGGATCGCACGACGCAAAATCTATGACACGTTTTCGTGGAATGAGTGATATTGTGTTGAGGTCTCCTTGTCTTGAAGCAAGACACAATGCCAGCTGCAAGCTGCAGTTGGCGTAGCCTTATTTCGTTCTTTTGCTATCTTCACTTGGTATTCCTGTCGGAGCCTCGAATACGGGTCAAATACATGGTTCTTGAGTGGTTTACACATTCTCGTATTTCACTCGTATCATTCTCGCATGCGAGAATATGCGAGAATTTCATGCGAGAATGCGAGAATCATTCTCGCATACGAGTCGGATCGGATGTGGGGGTCAATCTGTGTCACAAAAGGGGTATTTTTGGATTTGTACAAAGGCAGACGTAAAAAAAGGACCCACCCCAGAAAACTGGTAGGAATCGGCGGGAAAATGCGTTACGGGCCAAGCGGATACCAAGCGGAATCTGTCCACAGGTGATTGCACAAAGGCAATGTTGAAAAATCTGTCCCAAAGCGTGCCACCGTGTTGCATGCGATGTCGTCAATACTGTAGTACCTACACACAGCCAGCAGCTGTTGCATGTGAAACCACCCAAGCACCCCGATTATGACAAGGTTCACACGCCAGCAGACGGGAGAGCCATGCAAACAGAAGAAACTGCCCATATAATTTGCTGCAAAGACTTCGCAGTAGGCGATCAAACTTGTGAAGTGGCTGGTACTAGCGTGAACCGACTTGTGTGTGCTTCAACCGAACAAGCTGTAATCATGCAATAATAAACAACAGAAACAGAACCGTGCTTGCATGTGTCGTGTAATCCCTAAACCCCCTCTGTCCCACTTGGGTGCCATCCGGAAGAGAACGAAGATGGAAGAGCAGCGACCGCAGATTTGGTGCTTGGGGTGCAAGTTGGTACCGGCAGTGATGCGGGCACTGGTGAAACAGACAGACGGCTTCGCGATTGAATACGGTGATTGCGATTAGGAATGCGAGATCATCATCACCGAGGACCACTACAGAGAGAGATACCTGGGTGTCGTTTGGCGAAAAAGGTTGCTCCAACTTTCTCGTGGTGAAGCTTTGGGCACTCCACTGTGCGAAGATTCACAGCACGCACAAGCTGGATTGGTGACTGCCGAGGTAGGGGCGGTACACTGGTCTTGGTCCTGAGGCAAAGAACCGAATGGTATCATGAAGGAGGCACGTGTTTGAGTCTTTGCTTGTTACCCTCCAAAAGAGAGAAAACAAGACGCGACTGGATAACGAGTGTACGCCTCGCCTCAAGTGTGGCCGAGTGCGGGCTCGAACTCTTGCGAATGAGAGCGAAAGTGACGACGAGCGTGAGAATGAGAGTGACCCGTGCGAGCCACCATTCTCGCGATTCCATCAAACAGAGGACAAACTCCTGGCACTCGTACTCGTCGTCGTCGCATCAGAACTGTCTATGGTACGTGAGAATGTTCGTGTGGATGCACTTCGAGACGCTCTTGTTGGGCTACCTTATAAGAAGGGCCCCACCCCTCGTCACGAAATACCAGCGTCAAAGAAGCGTCGCACTCGGAACAAGACCCTCTCCGGCGTACAAGAAAGAGCTGGGCTTCCCTTCTCTCGGCATTTCGACAGCAGTTTCGACTATTGTAACAGCTCTCAGCGCTTACGTTGTCACCAACAGGTGCGTTGCAACACGGTGGCAGGCTTTGGGACAGTTTTTGAAATCATGGCATTTAGTGTGCTTCTGTGTCTCGTGCTACTCAGATATCCACTCAGTTTCTGTTTTTTTTTCATGGTTCAGCTTCATTCCTACTGCCATGGTTCCATGGGGACTCCCTAATCCCCTAAGAAAAAAAATGACCCTGTGTGACGCTTTTTGCCTTAGATTGACCCCCCCCTGGCCAAACGATTCGCATGCGATAATAATTATCGCATTATCGCACAAAATTATCGCATATAATCGGCATGCGATAATATGCGATAATTCATAATACTGTATTTGTACAGAGGATGTACCCCTGTAGGGGTGGGTTCCGGGGGAAAGTTTGTGACTTTCTCTGGGGTTTGTAGCAAGAGTGCTATGAGAACCTTTCTGTCAACCACATCCAGATTCCGTTGCCGCCCCAATCCCGCCAGCCCAGTAGATCGTGCCAGCTGATACTACGACAGATGAAGTTGTTCAGATGCTCCCCAGACGCAAGAAGCATAATATTATGGAGGTCTTCAGAAGACAACAGGACCATGAGCCGGCTTGCACGAAGGCAGTGTCATTCTGGAACTCGACACACAGCCGAAACAAGACCAACCATGACTTGTGTACAAGGGAAGACTACTTCGGCGAGCCCCAGTGAAACAGCCGGAACCAGATAAACGCCGTAAGAGATGTCGACGCACCAGCACTAAAAAGAGGCAGGCCATCAGCACTGGTCAGCAACCGTGCAAGCTCTCTTTCATCGTCTTCATCAACGACTTCGGCGTTGCTGACACGGGAGCCTCAGCCTTCCCGGGAAGTGGCGACAAGGTGTATGCTCTTACGCTGCCTGGGTACGCCGCAATGCCGGGATCACGCACCGCCCACGTTTTGCAGCTGGAAGGAGGACGAAAGTGATGTTAAACGGCATAGAAGCAGTTTGCTCCAAACCCGTGTATCTGCAGGACGTACCCTTCGCTCCAAGGAAACTTACGTTTCCCATCAAGGCGTTAGCCGCCGCCGTAGGCCGTGCAGTTGCAAAGAAGAAGAGAGCCCGCAGCGCTACGCGATCCCGCGAGGTGAGCTCACCCACCAGCCAGAGATTGGCATTGCAAGAGGCATCTGTCTGTCGTCGGGTTGCTGACGATGGTCTCAGCTATGAGTAGGGTACGGAAGTGGGTGCGAAGTCATGGATATGTCAGGCGGCGCCTACCAGTGCAAGAGTTGTTCGGTGGACGACTTCCGGATGAAGCAGGAGAAAATACAAGGAACTCTGAGAGCGTGATGGACACCCACAACGTACCGAAGCTTCTGCACACCAGCCACCACCAACCAAGGCGGTTCGCGCAAGAAGGGATCGAGCCATGGTAGTTGTCAAGTTAGGTGACACTGGTAGTGGTCGGATGTCAGTTGTCGAAGCGTCACGGTAGCATGGCGGATGACCGACGCATTCTAGAGGAGTGTACGAGTGAGAAAGGCTTGCAACGAGCTCCGCGGTCCTTTTCTCACTTTCTGCGCCTGACAAGCCATCCTGCCTCGCTCCGGGTCTCCCAAAGAAGTCTGCGATAATGTGCGATAATCGTGCGATAATCATTATCGCACGTGCGATAATGTGCGATAATATGCGATAATCGTGCGATAATGCGAATGAAAACGCGATAATTGGCGCCAAAATCCCAAATGCGATAATATGCGATAATGCGAATCGTTTGACCACTATGCCTAGGCCCCCCCCCCCTGTTTTTGACAGTATACCACTCATTCCACGAAAACGTGTCATAGATTTTGCGTCGTGCGATCCGCCATGTTTAGGCCAAATTTTGAGCAAAATTCGGAATTTTTTTTTGGGATGGAAAGAGCTATCCTCGGCGTGTATCGGCACCTTTTTGGAACTCGATATAGCCAAAAATCTGACCCCCAGATGGCACTTTAGACGTTTTTCGGCCGATTTCCGGGCCCCCAAAAAAACACTCTTCGGAGGAATCGAACCAAGTACCCCCAGAACCACAAGTGGGTGTGCTACCCGTTAGACCACGGGCGAAAAAACGCGGGCGATTTCATTTTTTGTATTTGAACGATCCTTCCGGAAGTTCGCGTGACCCGCCAGGAAATCTGTGGAAGTCTGCCGATACACCACCACTGCAGCAGTACCGGTACTACTGAGCTCACAAACGCTCGAACGCAGCGAGGAACCGAACCAGTGACCATTTTGTTGGTTCGTGCGAGATGAAGAAAAAGATATTTTCGGATTTTTGGCACAAATAGCATAGCCGTCATTGCACTCACCAATGACTCTTTTGGTCGCCGGTTCGAGTCCCGCGGGTGGGTGTTTTTTTTCCCCAAAAAAAATTCGAGCGATCCGCCATGTTGAAGCACATTTTCGGGATTTTCCGCCAAATTTTTGGAGAACCGCGTAGTTCTGTCACTGAACCATATCGGCACCCCCGTAGATTTCTGTGGCGAGTCAAATCTGACTTGTTCCTGCATGCCGAGAAAAAAAAAGTCGATTTTCAGACCCCATTTTTTTGAGACCCGGCCTCCATTTATGGGGGGGGGGTCGGTCAAAATTTTTATCCGACCAGATATTCGGAAAGCCCTGTCCTCGGCGGATTCAATCGTGTCCTCAGAATCTTGAAACCGACAATTTTCGCACCTACAGATGGAAAAAATCGGCAGAAAGCCAAAAAAAGTCGTTTTTTATGACACTTTTTCGTGGAATGAGTGATACGCAGTTATAGCTGCCAGGTATTTGACAGTAACAGGCATGTAACCTTCTGGGAAAACCAAACGCACCAGATAGGTATCCAAGTTGTATGTGTCCTGTGATAATGTTCATCCTTGACCAAACATTGTTTATCTCCGATGGCGCGGAATCATGCTCACAAGGGTCTTCAGTGCTCCAAAACAGCAGTTTTGGGTTGAACGCACTGCAGCGGCGTCAAACGCCAGCTATTGATGACATCTACGTACCTAGAGAATGCAGTCCATTTTTGTTCTAACAAAGAGTTGGTAGGGTACGAAACAATTGCATGTTCTCGGCTCGTCCTGTCACCGGTTGCTCGCTCCGGTGTCGACGAGGATCTGCCTGAGCGACCACTTGGTTGGTGTTAACCGGCTGGGCTCACTGGGTGTAGCATACATCACAGTTCACGTCCAGCATCCGACTTCCGATCTGTTTGCTACCATGATTCCTAGTCTCTTGGTCTGGTTCCTAGTCAGGTATTCGCTGTGGCTCCCGGTCTGCCTGGTCTGGTCTCAGTAGCAGCATGGTGCATGTAGCAGTACATGCTAGTGGGTGTACGTAGCAGCAGCACGTAGTGTATGCATACACCACCACCACACAGCAGCACAGCAGCAGCACTGTATCCTCTACCCGTAGTAGCAGCATGCAGTGGTATGTGATACCACGTAGCAGCACCACGTAGCAGCGTATACTGTATCCTCTACACGTACTAGCAGCATACCACCAGCAGCACGTACTAGCAGTACAGCATGCAGCGGTGCATCAGCACGTAGGATACATGCTACCATCCTCTACACGTAGTAGATGCATACACCAGCAGCACGTACTAACAGTACAGCACGCAGCGGTGCATCACTAGCAGTAGCAGGGCGTAGCAGCGGGTGATACTACACAGCAGCAGCGGTGCAGTACTCTCTGTGTGTGGTACTCCGTAGGCTCAGGTGATACTACACAGCAGCAGCGGTGCAGTACTCTCTGTGTGTGGTACTCCGTAGGCTCAGGTGATACTACGCAGTGCACTACGCAGTACTCAGTGTGTGTGTACTCCACGCCGTACGGGCACAAGGTAAGCACGTGGGTGCGCAGCCCGCGCGCACTCCCTGCTCGAGGCAAGGTAAGCGTGGGCGTGCACAGCATGCGCGCACCTCCCGCTCCAGGCCAGGTGAAGCCCGCAGGTCTCCCACCCGCAGGCGGGTGGAAGCCCTGCGGGCTAACGCTCCGCGCGCTGGGCGCGCGACTCCGCGCAAGCGCGCACTCAGTGCGCGCTCTCGGCGGCTCTCTCCTCCCGTCGTTCACCTCCTCGCACATCACTCTCATCAGGGCATCCACAGGTACAGCGGGTGCTGGTGGGTGGTGGTGTGGTATAGGCATACCGTCCATCTACCGGGGTGTGCTGTGGGTACCGTGGATCCCTGCTGGTCCAACCCTGCTGACCCCCTGTATACCCTGGATCTACCCCCGATATCGACCCCGTCCTGGACCAGATGGCATGAGGAAGTATATATACTACGCGCGCGCGCGTAGGCCGCAGACACAAGCGTTTCTTGGTCCGCGGTCCTGGGATCTGGGGTCTGGGACCTGGATCCCGGTAGGTGGGCCATTTGGGGCCCTGTATTGGGTACCTATATCACCACGTAGCAGTGCACTACATACCACCACCACTACACGGTTGATGCCGTATAGAGGGGATACGGTATGCTGTAGTGCATACCACACTGTACGTAGGTGGTGCATTCCTGCTCCACATAGGGTACCAATACCGGTAGATGGGGTGGTTGCCCACCTCAGCACCTCGGTACCATAATGGGGTCACCTACACACACAGTATGCACTCGCTGTGGAGTGCGTGTATACACACACCTACACGGTATGATGGGTGTATACAGTACCTACGTGGTGTGGTGGTGGTATGTGGTGGTGTACAGCGGATGCATTCCCTGTGCATATCCCTACCCCTGGATACCCCTGGATCTGCCACCCTCTTCCTGACCCCTTCCCGACCCCCGATCTGACCCCGGTAGCAGGAGGTGATATATATACTACGCGCGCGCGCGTAGGCCGCAGACACAAGCGTTTCTGGAGGTGGGTCTGGGATCCGGGGATCTGGGCATCTGACCCCTCCTGAGACCCCTCCTGAGACCCTTCTGCGTCCCTGTATATACACCTACATCACACCACGTGCACACACCACTACACGGTTGATGCTGTATAGTGGGGTATACGGTGTGTGGTGTGTATACCACCGTGCAACCACCTGCGCATTACCGTGCTGATATGGGTCCCATATTGGGCCATATTAGGACCTGGTCCATGCTCGGGGTCAGATCCCGGGATGGCAGGAGGTGTTATATATACTACGCGCGCGCGCGTAGGCCGCAGACACAAGCGTTTCTGGACCCGGGGTTGGACCCCAGACCCTGATATCGGGGGATATCGGGTCCTGGACCACCTCCTGAGGACCATCCGCTGTCTGCTAACACCACCTACCAACAGCACGTGTGCACTACGAGTAGTAGCTACATGCTGTATACTTAGGTACTACGTGTATACGTGTGCATGCATGCACGTGTACACTGTACCACCACGTATGCACAGAGGGATGCTATGTGCTGGTATCACCTGATACCGGCATCAGCAACCTCTACACGAGCTCGTGCATCTGCTGCTGCAGAGCAACGTACGCTGCGTGGTGCAATACACCTACACGTATGGGTGCAATATGGCACTATGCGGGGATGCTGAGGGCACCGTGACGGTCCTCTGCATATCCATCCTCATATGCCAGTATTGGGACCAATACTAGGGTGCTACCTACGTACTGCAGTGCACAGTGTGCACACGTGCTGTGTACCGATACCACGCTCCTCCTGCGGGCTTAGGTATTGCGTATACGCACTGTGCTGCTACACGCATGCACTACGCATGTAGGTGTACATGTACTGGTACGGTGTATGCCATATCACTAGATACCGGCATCAACGCACCTGTGCATCAGCGCATGTGCTACTGCGTATACGCGTAGCAGTGCACTGTGTACACCACACCACTGCCTACCACCTACCAGCAGTGCATCTAGGAGCATGCTGAGGGCACCGTACGGGTCCTCTGCACATCCGTCCTAGTGTACTAGTTAGGAGGTGGTATTGTGGTGGTACACCTAGTAGTACTACGTGCTGCATACCACATGCTGCTGATGGTGTAGTGTATGCACACACCACGTAGCAGTGTACCATGGGTATACACCTACGTATGCATAGGTAGGAGTACTACGTACATACCTACATGCAGTACTACATGTGTAGCAGTACACCGAGGTGCTGTGGATACCTACGCGGTGTGAGTACACCAACCACGGGATACCAGCAGCAGCTGTGGTGCTAGTAGCAGTACATACATACGTAGTAGCATCCTATGCATACGTAGGTGTATGTATACCACGTAGTAGTATGTACTACCTGTGGTATGCTGCTACCTAGGATGGTAGGTGGATGGATAGATGCATCCGTGCTGCATCGTACTCCGGTACCTAGCAACCACGAGCTCGTGGTGGCACATCCTGGGTGGTATGAGGACGTAGTATGTACACCTACGAGTAGAGTGTATACATACGTACTACATACTACTACATACTACCCTACATACTACCCTATAGCACCATGTGGTACTACGTGGTGGTGTATGTGGTGATGTATGTGGTGGTATGTGATACCACGTAGCATCAGGAGGTGGGTGGATATGGCACCTCGTGGGTGGATATCCCATCCTGCATCCTGTAGCTGCTACGGTATCGTGGTAGTATACACACATACGTAGTATGGTGGTATACATACTACCTATACTTACACCCTGTGTACCGTATGGTACTACGTGGTGATGTATGTGGTAGATACCACACCTCGTGGTGGCACGGAGGAGCTGAGGATTGCATCCCGAGCTCGTCACGAGGACCTCGAGGTCATCCTGGGGTACTATCGGTAGCTAGTATACACACCTACGCAGTATGTGGTAACTACATACCACCGTATATACCACCATATCACCTCTTAGCGCCCCTTAAGGTGCTCCGTAGGTGAGGAGGTATTCTACGGGGTCTGCTACCTCGTCCTCAGGAGGTGCTGAGGTGGGTGGATACCAGGTCCCAAGTGGATCTGTACCCATCCCGAGGTCCTCAGCAGCACGTAGTATGTACACCTACGAGTAGAGTGTATACATACGTACTACATACTACTACATACTACCATACATACTACCCTATAGCACCATGTGGTACTACGTGGTGGTGTATGTGGTGATGTATGTGGTGGTATGTGATACCACGTAGCATCAGGAGGTCGGTGGATACACCACGCAGCGGTGGATATCCCGTCCTGCATCCTGTAGCTGCTACGGTATCGTGGTAGTATACACACATACGTAGTATGGTGGTATACATACTACCTATACAGACACCTGTGTACCGTATGGTACTACGTGGTGATGTATGTGGTAGATACCACACCTCGTGGTGGCACGGAGGAGCTGAGGATTGCATCCCGAGCTCGTCACGAGGACCTCGAGGTCATCCCGGGTGGTATGAGGACGTAGTATGTACACCTACGAGTAGAGTGTATACATACGTACTACATACTACTACATACTACCCTACATACTACCCTATAGCACCATGTGGTACTACGTGGTGGTGTATGTGGTGATGTATGTGGTGGTATGTGATACCACGTAGCATCAGGAGGTGGGTGGATATGGCACCTCGTGGGTGGATATCCCATCCTGCATCCTGTAGCTGCTACGGTATCGTGGTAGTATACACACATACGTAGTATGGTGGTATACATACTACCTATACTTACACCCTGTGTACCGTATGGTACTACGTGGTGGTGTATGTGGTAGATACCACACCTCGTGGTGGCACGGAGGAGCTGAGGATTGCATCCCGAGCTCGTCACGAGGACCTCGAGGTCATCCTGGGGTACTATCGGTAGCTAGTATACACACCTACGCAGTATGTGGTAACTACATACCACCGTATATACCACCATATCACCTCTTAGCGCCCCTTAAGGTGCTACGTAGGTGAGGAGGTATTCTACGGGGTCTGCTACCTCGTCCTCAGGAGGTGCTGAGGTGGGTGGATACCAGGTCCCAAGTGGATCTGTACCCATCCCGAGGTCCTCAGCAGCACGGTGTGGTGATAGTATACACACATACTGTGGTATGGTGGTATACATACTACCTCTATACTACCTATACATACACCTGTGTACCATGTGGTACTACGTGGTGTGGTATGTGGTGGTATGTGGTTGTATACACCAACACCAACCTCCTCCTAGTGGATGGTGGAGCGGATGGTGACCCTGATATCAGCGCTATCGGTCTCCCATATCCTCTACCCACCAGCCCGTACAGTGGATGGGTCTATCCATACCACACCTACATCCCCTATGGTGTGTAGGATGGTGGACCTCCCACCCTCGTAACTAGGAGGTATGGCACACTTACATCCACCCCGTGGTTGGTGTACCATAGTGGCTAGTGCAGAATGGCATGTTATGGCCCCGATTCCCAGGGTCATACACAGTTGGCCATCTTAGCCACCTCCTCAGGGCTCCTTGGGCCCGTGGATGGAGGCTACTGCCTACCACTGACTCCGTAGGTGGGTATAATGAGGGTGGGAGATACCACCACCACGCATCTACCGCTCCTCGTAGCACTACGGTGCATTGTATAGTGACAGTGGCTGCTGATAGCATACCACGATACCATACAACGTAGGTTGTGTAGTGGCTGCTGATAGCATACCATCTACCGTCCTACAGCACGTAGAGGATACTGCTGGTGGTGCTGAGTGGTTGGTGGCTGCTGATAGCATACCATCTACCGTACAGCGTACTACGCAGCGGAGGACATTACCTTACTACGCTGTGTGGAGCACCCGTAGAGGATACTACTGACTGTACGTATGCTACGAGGACTGTGTGTGGTGGATACCACATACCATCCTACAGCCGGTAGAGGATACTGCTACCACAGCTGATACCATGACCTTACTACGCTGTGTGGAGCACCCGTAGAGGATACTACTGACTGTACGTATGCTACGAGGACTGTGTGTGGTGGATACCACATACCATCCTACAGCCGGTAGAGGATACTGCTACCACAGCTGATACCATTACCTTACTACGCTGCGTACCCGTTGGCACTATGCGCTGTGCAGTGCACACCACAGTACACCCGTAGAGGATACTACTGACTGTACGTATGCTACGAGGACTGTGTGTGGTGGATACCACATACCATCCTACAGCCGGTAGAGGATACTACGTAGCTACGTAGCTGGTGCACTAGAGGATGAGCTCGTGCTGCGTGGTGCAGTACTCGTGGTGGGGTACTGGAGGACGTGGTGGACAGCCACGCCATATCGGTGTCATGGAATACCCCGATAGGAGTAGAGCAGCCACCGTAGCACCTAGTGGAGCTATCCTCCTAGATGCTGAGGAGCATCCTAGGACTGATGTGCTCTCCACAACCACCCGCAGCCCTGATACACCTACGAGGAGTACAGCGGCACATGTTGTTAGGTGCATGAGGGCTACACCACAGGACGTTGGTGCTCATACACACACGCGTAGTACTATATAGAGAGTATACGCGTAGGTGTAGAGCTACACCAACCACTGGTGGATGCTAGGTGGTGGATAGCGGTGGATGCTACCACCAGCATCCTCATACCATACCATCAGCTGTGGATGCACAATGCACTGTGCAGCGGAGCAGCAGAGCATAGCATACCATCAGCAGCAGTGGATACCATACCACGGGATGACGTAGCATCATACGGTGTATCCATCCACAGCATGTGGTGTCCATACCTACAGAGCATAGCACGGTGTATGTGATACCACAGCACGTCCTCGTATCCTCAGTAGGTAGTAGATACCACCACCACACCATACCACGGTGCATCAGCAGTACGTGCTGTGCATCAGTAGCAGGTGTGCATGCGTACTAGCAGTAGCACGTAGCAGCGTAGCAGCAGCGGTGCATCAGCAGTAGCAGCATGGTGCATGTAGCAGTACATGCTAGTGGGTGTACGTAGCAGCAGCACGTAGTGTATGCATACACCACCACCACACAGCAGCACAGCAGCAGCACTGTATCCTCTACACGTACTAGCAGCATGCAGTGGTATGTGATACCACGTAGCAGCACCACGTAGCAGCGTATACTGTATCCTCTACACGTACTAGCAGCATACCACCAGCAGCACGTACTAGCAGTACAGCATGCAGCGGTGCATCAGCACGTAGGATACATGCTACCATCCTCTACACGTAGTAGATGCATACCATCAGCAGTACGTACTAACAGTACAGCACGCAGCGGTGCATCACTAGCAGTAGCAGGGCGTAGCAGCGGGTGATACTACACAGCAGCAGCGGTGCAGTACTCTCTGTGTGTGGTACTCCGTAGGCTCAGGTGATACTACGCAGTGCACTACGCAGTACTCTCAGTGTGTGTGTACTCCACGCCGTACGGGCACAAGGTAAGCACGTGGGTGCGCAGCCCGCGCGCACTCCCTGCTCGAGGCAAGGTAAGCGTGGGCGTGCACAGCATGCGCGCACCTCCCGCTCCAGGCCAGGTGAAGCCCGCAGGTCTCCCACCCGCAGGCGGGTGGAAGCCCTGCGGGCTAACGCTCCGCGCGCTGGGCGCGCGACTCCGCGCAAGCGCGCACTCAGTGCGCGCTCTCGGCGGCTCTCTCCTCCCGTCGTTCACCTCCTCGCACATCACTCTCATCAGGGCATCCACAGGTACAGCGGGTGCTGGTGGGTGGTGGTATGGTATAGGCATACAGTCCATCTACCGGGGTGTGCTGTGGGTACCGTGGATCCCTGCTGGTCCAACCCTGCTGACCCCCTGTATACCCTGGATCCTACCCCGATATCTGACCCCGCGATCTGACCAGGTAGCAGGAGGGAGTATATATACTACGCGCGCGCGCGTAGGCCGCAGACACAAGCGTTTCTTGGTCCGCGGTCCTGGGATCTGGGCATGATTGGTGCTAGTCTTCGTCTGACCTTCCCCCACGTTTTCTAGCGTTAATTGTGGTTTAGAGGTTGTCTTTTAGGGTCTCCGGTTGACCATTGAGGCTGTGAGGTGACTTTCTGTTGGTGGTGTGGGAGGTCAAACAAAGGCAGGCCTGTGCTGGCCTTGCTAGTGGGTAGCGGGCCGAATGCAGCTTGTTCCCCGCCTGGAGCGTGTCTAACACGTCTTTGTTTGTGACGATGTCGTCTGGTCAAGCATGTGGGCAGTCCTATCTTATAAACCTAGTCTAGATTCTAGAGTATTGTTCCGATGAGTTTGGCTGTACCTTAAAGTACCGTTGGCCTGCCAGCTCGCGACAACACTGGACTTGGGGAAATTCCTAGTTTGGAGTCATTTTGCCTGCCCCAAATTTCCGACACAGACCCCCAAAAAGCACTCTGGCTGCAGACCTCCAGTATGTCGTTCTAGTCCGGGAACAAACAAGTCAGGTCTTTAAAAACAAATGTGACTTAGGGTCGCCGCTTGGGTGGCGCCGATCCAAGCGCACAGCACCAGCGACGCGGTAGCATTTGCACCTCACGATGGGGCTGCGGCCAGGAGCGTCGGCAAGCGAGTGCCGGCAAGTGGACGGAGCAAGCCTGAACGTGGCAGTTATTTCCGCCACCAGATCCCGGATTTTCCTCGTAGTTCGTCATGTCACGGTCGCGCTGTAGCACGTCGAGATAAGACTGCGAGGTCGACCGCGTGTCTTCTTTCGCCGCACACGCTTGACGTGGGCGCCCTTGAGCAGTGCTCAGCAAAGCGGAGACGCTTTCTCTGCAACACCAGCAGCCGGAACCTCAGTGCCTGCATGCAGGGGGAAGCCGCCATCACTCCTCGCATCGCGCGTCGTCGGGCTGTGGCGCACAACACCCGACACTTTGCCAACATGCCGACAAGGCTGCAGTGCTCCAGGCCTCCGGCGGTGGATTGAACTGCCAATAAAGCAAAGAACCAGAGAGGTCACATACGTTCGAGCAAAGGTTCCAACGTGTAGAGGCAGTCGAAGTCCGACGAGCGCGTGCCGGTGCCAGCCCAGCGAGACAGGCCATCCTTCAAACAGGGCGCTACGTCCATTTCGTCCATGTACGGGACAAACACCGATCCGGTGGACTCTGTGTTTGGAGGGATGGTCCACGACACCTCGGAGAGCAAGTTCTTGCTGATGACCCACGTACCGGCGCCCAAAGACCCGAAAACTGCGCCGAAAGGATTCACCATCTTCTCAAACACGTTCTTCTCCAACAACGCCGCAGCTGGCGCCTGCACGTTCACTCCGACCAGCTCCGAGTTGTAGAAGCGGTTGTTGAACAAGTGCGTCTCACCAGACTCCAAGCCAACCATGCAGCCCACAACCGTGTCGTCCACGTCGTTCAGCTCGTTGTGGTGCAGCGTCACCTTCGTGCTCGCACCCGTCACCACAACTGAACACGAGCTCGCGCTGGCACTCCGCTTGAACACGCTGTACGACACCGTCACGCGGCTCGATTCCCCGCCGATCGACATCAGCGATGTCACGTAGCTCTCCTCGTCTGTCCGCCCGTCGAAGCTGATGTGGTCGATCCAGATGAGGTCGTTCCGCCCCGTCAGCCGGATCGCAGACCCCGCGTTCGACGATCCTTCGCCCCCCGTGTTGAACACCTTCTTCATCGTGAAACGCTGGATGATGATGTTGTACGTGTTCTCCAAGTGCAGACCAATCCCGTCGAATGCTCCTCCGTTGTACCCAATCATCGTGATGTTCGACACGCCCACAAGACTCACCTCGTTCGGGAGCAACGTGCACCCCGGTCCCGACACTCCCTCGAAGTCCGTCGAAGACATTGTCGCCGTCCCCTCGAAGAAGATTGTGATCGGGGCTGACGGCGACGCACGGTGGCAGATCGCCTCCAACACTGCAGTTCCGGACTCGACAATCACCACCGTGCCTCCGTCTCCGCCAGTCGCCCCCGCCGCGTGCCCGTCTGCCTTCCTCGCGTTCGGGTCGCTGCTGTAAGGGATCGGCGTCGCCACAGCACTCGGATCGGGTAGCGACGGAACCGACGACGTCGGGTTCCCCTCAACTCCGCACGCCCCGTCTGACACCCGGAATCCTCTCCCGGCTCCTGCCGTCGCCAGCACAACTTCACCCGTGCACGACCCGGCGTCCAAATCGTACGAGTACGGAATCGTGATGTTCGCCGTCGACTCCGGGTTCGGTCCTGCCGGCACGTCGCTGTCCCTCCAAGCCACCCACGTCACGTTCTCGAACACGTTCCCGGCCACGTCCCAGTATCCGATTTGAGAGTCCCAGAACGTTCCGACCGGGTTGTAGCTGTCCAGGAAGTAGTTGTTCTCCACCTTCGCCTTACCCCCACGACGGGGGTTGATCCCCGAGTGCGTGATCCCAACCCAGAAGTTGTTGTACAAATGCGCGGTCCCGAACCGCAGTGCCGGTGTCCGCTCCGCCACGAACCAATAGTAGTTGTGGTGGAACGTGATGAACCCGTTCGTGTTGTCGCTGTTCGACTTCCCGACGAGGCCGCCTCTTCCGGAGTTCAAGCACGCGCAGTACGACACTGTCACGTATTGCACCCCATCTGTCATGTCCATCAATCCGTCGTATCCGTTCGTCTCTCCGCCGAACGCCTCCAGCGTGCAGTGGTCCATCCACAGGTTCCTGACCCCACGGGCCATTCCCACAGCGTTCCCACCGTTCGACTCTGGGTACCCGGGTTCCTTCTTCACGTTGCGCACGTGCAGCCCTTGCAGTACGATGTTTGTCGCCTCCTGGATCCCGATCCCGATCTCGTCGAACAGCGCGTTGCCATTCATCCCCATCAGCGTGATGTTCGACACTTTCACCAAGCTGATCTGGTACCCGTTCAGTTTGCAGCTCGTTCCCGCCTTCTTCGCTTCGTCGATGTCCGTGTTCCCAAGCGTAATCGTCCCACCAACGATGACGACCAGCGGCTCGTCATTCGATGCACGACCACAGATCGCCGACAAAAGCTCTGTACCCGTGCTCACCTCTACAACTCTGCCGCCGAACCCTCCCGTTGTTCCGCCGTTCTCCGAAGCGAACCCGGCAATGTCTGTGTTGAGGTGAGAAGAATGTTTCGTTACTTGCACGAAGACTAATGTGCTGGCCCAGGCAGGGTTACCTTTACAGGGGGGTGAAAATATTAGCTAAGTGTTCAGGCAGAATATTGTCTTTCATGCATGATTGGTGCTAGTCTTCGTCTGACCTTCCCCCACGTTTTCTAGCGTTAATTGTGGTTTAGAGGTTGTCTTTTAGGGTCTCCGGTTGACCATTGAGGCTGTGAGGTGACTTTCTGTTGGTGGTGTGGGAGGTCAAACAAAGGCAGGCCTGTGCTGGCCTTGCTAGTGGGTAGCGGGCCGAATGCAGCTTGTTCCCCGCCTGGAGCGTGTCTAACACGTCTTTGTTTGTGACGATGTCGTCTGGTCAAGCATGTGGGCAGTCCTATCTTATAAACCTAGTCTAGATTCTAGAGTATTGTTCCGATGAGTTTGGCTGTACCTTAAAGTACCGTTGGCCTGCCAGCTCGCGACAACACTGGACTTGGGGAAATTCCTAGTTTGGAGTCATTTTGCCTGCCCCAAATTTCCGACACAGACCCCCAAAAAGCACTCTGGCTGCAGACCTCCAGTATGTCGTTCTAGTCCGGGAACAAACAAGTCAGGTCTTTAAAAACAAATGTGACTTAGGGTCGCCGCTTGGGTGGCGCCGATCCAAGCGCACAGCACCAGCGACGCGGTAGCATTTGCACCTCACGATGGGGCTGCGGCCAGGAGCGTCGGCAAGCGAGTGCCGGCAAGTGGACGGAGCAAGCCTGAACGTGGCAGTTATTTCCGCCACCAGATCCCGGATTTTCCTCGTAGTTCGTCATGTCACGGTCGCGCTGTAGCACGTCGAGATAAGACTGCGAGGTCGACCGCGTGTCTTCTTTCGCCGCACACGCTTGACGTGGGCGCCCTTGAGCAGTGCTCAGCAAAGCGGAGACGCTTTCTCTGCAACACCAGCAGCCGGAACCTCAGTGCCTGCATGCAGGGGGAAGCCGCCATCACTCCTCGCATCGCGCGTCGTCGGGCTGTGGCGCACAACACCCGACACTTTGCCAACATGCCGACAAGGCTGCAGTGCTCCAGGCCTCCGGCGGTGGATTGAACTGCCAATAAAGCAAAGAACCAGAGAGGTCACATACGTTCGAGCAAAGGTTCCAACGTGTAGAGGCAGTCGAAGTCCGACGAGCGCGTGCCGGTGCCAGCCCAGCGAGACAGGCCATCCTTCAAACAGGGCGCTACGTCCATTTCGTCCATGTACGGGACAAACACCGATCCGGTGGACTCTGTGTTTGGAGGGATGGTCCACGACACCTCGGAGAGCAAGTTCTTGCTGATGACCCACGTACCGGCGCCCAAAGACCCGAAAACTGCGCCGAAAGGATTCACCATCTTCTCAAACACGTTCTTCTCCAACAACGCCGCAGCTGGCGCCTGCACGTTCACTCCGACCAGCTCCGAGTTGTAGAAGCGGTTGTTGAACAAGTGCGTCTCACCAGACTCCAAGCCAACCATGCAGCCCACAACCGTGTCGTCCACGTCGTTCAGCTCGTTGTGGTGCAGCGTCACCTTCGTGCTCGCACCCGTCACCACAACTGAACACGAGCTCGCGCTGGCACTCCGCTTGAACACGCTGTACGACACCGTCACGCGGCTCGATTCCCCGCCGATCGACATCAGCGATGTCACGTAGCTCTCCTCGTCTGTCCGCCCGTCGAAGCTGATGTGGTCGATCCAGATGAGGTCGTTCCGCCCCGTCAGCCGGATCGCAGACCCCGCGTTCGACGATCCTTCGCCCCCCGTGTTGAACACCTTCTTCATCGTGAAACGCTGGATGATGATGTTGTACGTGTTCTCCAAGTGCAGACCAATCCCGTCGAATGCTCCTCCGTTGTACCCAATCATCGTGATGTTCGACACGCCCACAAGACTCACCTCGTTCGGGAGCAACGTGCACCCCGGTCCCGACACTCCCTCGAAGTCCGTCGAAGACATTGTCGCCGTCCCCTCGAAGAAGATTGTGATCGGGGCTGACGGCGACGCACGGTGGCAGATCGCCTCCAACACTGCAGTTCCGGACTCGACAATCACCACCGTGCCTCCGTCTCCGCCAGTCGCCCCCGCCGCGTGCCCGTCTGCCTTCCTCGCGTTCGGGTCGCTGCTGTAAGGGATCGGCGTCGCCACAGCACTCGGATCGGGTAGCGACGGAACCGACGACGTCGGGTTCCCCTCAACTCCGCACGCCCCGTCTGACACCCGGAATCCTCTCCCGGCTCCTGCCGTCGCCAGCACAACTTCACCCGTGCACGACCCGGCGTCCAAATCGTACGAGTACGGAATCGTGATGTTCGCCGTCGACTCCGGGTTCGGTCCTGCCGGCACGTCGCTGTCCCTCCAAGCCACCCACGTCACGTTCTCGAACACGTTCCCGGCCACGTCCCAGTATCCGATTTGAGAGTCCCAGAACGTTCCGACCGGGTTGTAGCTGTCCAGGAAGTAGTTGTTCTCCACCTTCGCCTTACCCCCACGACGGGGGTTGATCCCCGAGTGCGTGATCCCAACCCAGAAGTTGTTGTACAAATGCGCGGTCCCGAACCGCAGTGCCGGTGTCCGCTCCGCCACGAACCAATAGTAGTTGTGGTGGAACGTGATGAACCCGTTCGTGTTGTCGCTGTTCGACTTCCCGACGAGGCCGCCTCTTCCGGAGTTCAAGCACGCGCAGTACGACACTGTCACGTATTGCACCCCATCTGTCATGTCCATCAATCCGTCGTATCCGTTCGTCTCTCCGCCGAACGCCTCCAGCGTGCAGTGGTCCATCCACAGGTTCCTGACCCCACGGGCCATTCCCACAGCGTTCCCACCGTTCGACTCTGGGTACCCGGGTTCCTTCTTCACGTTGCGCACGTGCAGCCCTTGCAGTACGATGTTTGTCGCCTCCTGGATCCCGATCCCGATCTCGTCGAACAGCGCGTTGCCATTCATCCCCATCAGCGTGATGTTCGACACTTTCACCAAGCTGATCTGGTACCCGTTCAGTTTGCAGCTCGTTCCCGCCTTCTTCGCTTCGTCGATGTCCGTGTTCCCAAGCGTAATCGTCCCACCAACGATGACGACCAGCGGCTCGTCATTCGATGCACGACCACAGATCGCCGACAAAAGCTCTGTACCCGTGCTCACCTCTACAACTCTGCCGCCGAACCCTCCCGTTGTTCCGCCGTTCTCCGAAGCGAACCCGGCAATGTCTGTGTTGAGGTGAGAAGAATGTTTCGTTACTTGCACGAAGACTAATGTGCTGGCCCAGGCAGGGTTACCTTTACAGGGGGGTGAAAATATTAGCTAAGTGTTCAGGCAGAATATTGTCTTTCATGCATGATTGGTGCTAGTCTTCGTCTGACCTTCCCCCACGTTTTCTAGCGTTAATTGTGGTTTAGAGGTTGTCTTTTAGGGTCTCCGGTTGACCATTGAGGCTGTGAGGTGACTTTCTGTTGGTGGTGTGGGAGGTCAAACAAAGGCAGGCCTGTGCTGGCCTTGCTAGTGGGTAGCGGGCCGAATGCAGCTTGTTCCCCGCCTGGAGCGTGTCTAACACGTCTTTGTTTGTGACGATGTCGTCTGGTCAAGCATGTGGGCAGTCCTATCTTATAAACCTAGTCTAGATTCTAGAGTATTGTTCCGATGAGTTTGGCTGTACCTTAAAGTACCGTTGGCCTGCCAGCTCGCGACAACACTGGACTTGGGGAAATTCCTAGTTTGGAGTCATTTTGCCTGCCCCAAATTTCCGACACAGACCCCCAAAAAGCACTCTGGCTGCAGACCTCCAGTATGTCGTTCTAGTCCGGGAACAAACAAGTCAGGTCTTTAAAAACAAATGTGACTTAGGGTCGCCGCTTGGGTGGCGCCGATCCAAGCGCACAGCACCAGCGACGCGGTAGCATTTGCACCTCACGATGGGGCTGCGGCCAGGAGCGTCGGCAAGCGAGTGCCGGCAAGTGGACGGAGCAAGCCTGAACGTGGCAGTTATTTCCGCCACCAGATCCCGGATTTTCCTCGTAGTTCGTCATGTCACGGTCGCGCTGTAGCACGTCGAGATAAGACTGCGAGGTCGACCGCGTGTCTTCTTTCGCCGCACACGCTTGACGTGGGCGCCCTTGAGCAGTGCTCAGCAAAGCGGAGACGCTTTCTCTGCAACACCAGCAGCCGGAACCTCAGTGCCTGCATGCAGGGGGAAGCCGCCATCACTCCTCGCATCGCGCGTCGTCGGGCTGTGGCGCACAACACCCGACACTTTGCCAACATGCCGACAAGGCTGCAGTGCTCCAGGCCTCCGGCGGTGGATTGAACTGCCAATAAAGCAAAGAACCAGAGAGGTCACATACGTTCGAGCAAAGGTTCCAACGTGTAGAGGCAGTCGAAGTCCGACGAGCGCGTGCCGGTGCCAGCCCAGCGAGACAGGCCATCCTTCAAACAGGGCGCTACGTCCATTTCGTCCATGTACGGGACAAACACCGATCCGGTGGACTCTGTGTTTGGAGGGATGGTCCACGACACCTCGGAGAGCAAGTTCTTGCTGATGACCCACGTACCGGCGCCCAAAGACCCGAAAACTGCGCCGAAAGGATTCACCATCTTCTCAAACACGTTCTTCTCCAACAACGCCGCAGCTGGCGCCTGCACGTTCACTCCGACCAGCTCCGAGTTGTAGAAGCGGTTGTTGAACAAGTGCGTCTCACCAGACTCCAAGCCAACCATGCAGCCCACAACCGTGTCGTCCACGTCGTTCAGCTCGTTGTGGTGCAGCGTCACCTTCGTGCTCGCACCCGTCACCACAACTGAACACGAGCTCGCGCTGGCACTCCGCTTGAACACGCTGTACGACACCGTCACGCGGCTCGATTCCCCGCCGATCGACATCAGCGATGTCACGTAGCTCTCCTCGTCTGTCCGCCCGTCGAAGCTGATGTGGTCGATCCAGATGAGGTCGTTCCGCCCCGTCAGCCGGATCGCAGACCCCGCGTTCGACGATCCTTCGCCCCCCGTGTTGAACACCTTCTTCATCGTGAAACGCTGGATGATGATGTTGTACGTGTTCTCCAAGTGCAGACCAATCCCGTCGAATGCTCCTCCGTTGTACCCAATCATCGTGATGTTCGACACGCCCACAAGACTCACCTCGTTCGGGAGCAACGTGCACCCCGGTCCCGACACTCCCTCGAAGTCCGTCGAAGACATTGTCGCCGTCCCCTCGAAGAAGATTGTGATCGGGGCTGACGGCGACGCACGGTGGCAGATCGCCTCCAACACTGCAGTTCCGGACTCGACAATCACCACCGTGCCTCCGTCTCCGCCAGTCGCCCCCGCCGCGTGCCCGTCTGCCTTCCTCGCGTTCGGGTCGCTGCTGTAAGGGATCGGCGTCGCCACAGCACTCGGATCGGGTAGCGACGGAACCGACGACGTCGGGTTCCCCTCAACTCCGCACGCCCCGTCTGACACCCGGAATCCTCTCCCGGCTCCTGCCGTCGCCAGCACAACTTCACCCGTGCACGACCCGGCGTCCAAATCGTACGAGTACGGAATCGTGATGTTCGCCGTCGACTCCGGGTTCGGTCCTGCCGGCACGTCGCTGTCCCTCCAAGCCACCCACGTCACGTTCTCGAACACGTTCCCGGCCACGTCCCAGTATCCGATTTGAGAGTCCCAGAACGTTCCGACCGGGTTGTAGCTGTCCAGGAAGTAGTTGTTCTCCACCTTCGCCTTACCCCCACGACGGGGGTTGATCCCCGAGTGCGTGATCCCAACCCAGAAGTTGTTGTACAAATGCGCGGTCCCGAACCGCAGTGCCGGTGTCCGCTCCGCCACGAACCAATAGTAGTTGTGGTGGAACGTGATGAACCCGTTCGTGTTGTCGCTGTTCGACTTCCCGACGAGGCCGCCTCTTCCGGAGTTCAAGCACGCGCAGTACGACACTGTCACGTATTGCACCCCATCTGTCATGTCCATCAATCCGTCGTATCCGTTCGTCTCTCCGCCGAACGCCTCCAGCGTGCAGTGGTCCATCCACAGGTTCCTGACCCCACGGGCCATTCCCACAGCGTTCCCACCGTTCGACTCTGGGTACCCGGGTTCCTTCTTCACGTTGCGCACGTGCAGCCCTTGCAGTACGATGTTTGTCGCCTCCTGGATCCCGATCCCGATCTCGTCGAACAGCGCGTTGCCATTCATCCCCATCAGCGTGATGTTCGACACTTTCACCAAGCTGATCTGGTACCCGTTCAGTTTGCAGCTCGTTCCCGCCTTCTTCGCTTCGTCGATGTCCGTGTTCCCAAGCGTAATCGTCCCATCAACGATGATGATCAGTGGTGTAGCACTGGTCGCGCGTCCGCAGATCGCCGACAGCAGCTGCGTTCCGGTGGAGACCGTAACGGTGGCTCCACCTGTGCCACCGGTTGTGCCTCCATTCTCTGAGGCGTAGCCAGAAGGCGTACCGATGAGTCCGATAGCATTCACTCCTGTAAAAGCCAAGAGCGGCAAGAGAACATGGCTAGTTATCATGGTGTGTTTAATAACCTATGTCGTGATGAACTGTGGCAACAAAACATCCTGAAAGAAATACAAGCAGTGAACCGGGAGATGAATATCTGGTTGCGTTGTTTCTGTATTCCACGGCACGGATACAAGCAGCTGACTTAAACGGAGACAGGCTAAACGGGAACACGCGGCGTACTGGGAACGGGTGTATTTCGGCGTAGGATTCTGGTTCAGATATTAGAAGTACAAGGCGTGATCCGGTTGTCGCGTCTCGTGTGCCCAAAAACGGAGAAAATGTCTGTTGTTAGGAGGGTGTCCCGTTAGTCAAGGATTCATCTATCAACAACGCGATGTTCACGACCACATCGTCGCGAGCATAGCCTGCCCGGAAGCGTCGTGGAAGAGAAAACTTCTGACACCCGCCCACTCGTTCGGTTATCACCTTCTCCCTTGGTGATTAGGGTGACTAGCGATTCGGGAACTCGTTGGGCCGCAGTCAGTCCCTTTGACTTCGTTGGGCACCATATTTAAGCCCTTGTAAAATGTGTCCGACAGCGTCGCAACTCATGCGAACTCGCGCACTCGAAATTCGACCTATGCGCCAACTGTCCACCCCGTCGGATGACTGCATGCATTCCTCACCGGAGACGGGATGTGCGTTGCGCAAGAAAGTCACCGTATTCTTGCGGGCGAATTCCGGTTCTTCTTCCCGGCATACACACAAGCACAGGTTCCCACTTCCTCATCCTGACCGTTGCATCAACCTCCACCAAAATTAGCTGAGCGAGCCTGTCATCTGAGTTGAAATTTCGAATATCGAAGGCATACACAAGCCCATCGTCCGCTACGCCGGAGAACGGAAACTCTACAACCACTTATCTTGCCCTATTGCCTTCGAGCATGGAGACTTGAGCTTGCTTTCCCATTTTGCTCGTGCGGCTTAAGTACCCCGCATGCCCGACAAGACATCCGAAAGAAGTGCGTAGGTTTGTTGTGGAAAACAAGCAAGGAAGAGTCGAGGCAGAAAATGGGGAGAGACCCCTTGAACAAGTAGTCCTGCTTAAGGGAAAGCGCGGGGACAGGGTTTCTACTCTGCAAATACGAACGGGGAAGGTACTTTTGTTGTTCTTGCATAACCAGTGCCTGCCCCGTATACCTACAGCAAGTGTATGCAGGTTACATCGCACAGAACACAGACAGCCGTCCGTAAGGAATCAGAGCACTGGCTTGTCAGTATGAGCCATCATCAAAAGATGACAGGGCCTGTGCTGTAAATGTGTTTGATCGCAGAAAACCGCAAGAATTGCACTAAAATCTAGGCGAGTAGTATCATCGCCACAGCAATACGCGCAACCTAAAACCCTAAAACCGCGTCACAAGAACCTATTTGCGAGACGTATCTGCAAGCCAATGAATTCAAAGGAATTCAAGGAATGCTCAGGTTGTCGTTCCGAATGACGAGGTCTCATCCGACTTCACCAGCGCAGTTGGTCGGTTTGGTGCCTGTAAAAAAAAGGGTAGGTTGAAAACCTCCGATATCAACGAACACAAAAGTGATGAGTTTCTACCTGGGTAGGAAAGTAGTGCGAGAACAAACAAGTTGGTGGCTGTGCCTAGGTGAGGAAGGACCTGCTGAGAGCGCACGAAACATGATGCGGGCTCTGAGAAAGCAAGGAGCAAGCGACGGCAGAGCAGGGTCGTAATGTCCTTCTTTCATTTCAGCAATTCTCTCACTTTGTGGCAGAAAGCCAGCTTGGATTATTAGTTTACTTTCTTTCCACAGATGACACGGTGTAGGTATGCTACCATACTTCGACTCCGACACAGGGATGGGTTGTCCTTACGTTGGCATGTCGCTGTGCGTGCATGGCTTATGGACAGTTGCAACGGCTGGATGACCATGTTCCTAGTTCCCATCATTCACGTATTTTCGGGTTGTTCTTCGCGAAGGCTGCATTTTGCCAGAATTGTGAGCGGAGTGACAACGAGTTCTTCACGTTGCATCAGAAAATACCGGGCAGTTTCTGTCAAGACAGAGTCCAAGTATGGGATTTGATTGACTGATCTTGCGCTCGGTGTCGTTGTGGTGTTTGTGAACCTGTCACGAATGTCCTTGTATTGATTGCTTCGAGTGATTGTTGTCAAAGAGGAGGACTGTAAAACGGGCTCGTGAGAGTCATTGCACGGTTTCCGCCATGTGAGAAAGTGGGAATGCAATCAAATCCACGAGCCCATTCAAAGTTCAAATTCTTCTGTTTGAGGGTTTCAGTGGGGAGAAACTTGCAATGGTAAACAAAAAGCGGATGGCTACCGCCTAACGCAGTAGCCTTCCAGCATCTACCCTCTGCTGGTGGTCAAGTGGTAGAGACGCTAGTGTTTCCATCATTCAGACAGCTTGCATATACTGCGACAATGAGTGGCTTCGTGCCCACCGCGTCGAAATACTACTGCAATAGCACAAGTTGTAAACCACCTTCGCATGCTAGTGAGGAAGTTGGCTGTCCGCACAAAGAATCCACGTCCCTTTTTGAGAGGTTGTGTTGCCTTTCCACACCGAGACACACGCAGGCTTTCTTTCGGCCCAGCGTGTTTTTTGAACGAAACTACGGCAATTCCGAGGCCAGTCAGCTTGACGTCGCTGTCGTCGAAACTCGCCGTCTACCGACTAAGCAGTCCCGTAGAGTTTTTCGTGCAGAGATGTTTCGTACTCGATGGAGCTGGCAAACCCACCATACTACGTTCTTGCGGTTGTCAGATCAGCAGCACCACGTGCAAGACTACCGAAGTGTCCTCATTGCTTCGCTCGAGTCGCAGACGGCTGGTGTCAAACTAGCGTGCCAGGGGTTGGTTGCTTTCTCTTGGCAGTTTCTCCACCATTCGGAAGTTGCTATAATCTATATATAATTGTTGCGATAATCCCTTATGGGTGTACGGGTCTTGCGACCTTCGTTTGAGTGCGTAGTTCAGCATGGTGCATACTTTGTGGTCATGATCAACAGGGGCTTGTTGTTTTTCGACTTCCTTTATTGAGGGAAGCCATGTCTATGGCAGGCGGGGCAAGCAAACACAACTTCGCGCTCGTACACAAAATCCTACTTTGAAAAAGCATTTTGAGGTTCGACAGTTCTTGTGTGAATTGTTGTTCCTCATTCGTTTAAAAAGCAGTTAATACGAAGCCGGCGTTTGAGTTGTTGCAACCTTGAGCCTCATCTTCGATGAGACAGGCTGAAGGTATCCGATAAGACGGAAGATTTGTACATGCAGCCAGAAGTAAGGCAGGCCGCTGCCACGCCACACCGGTAGAGAAAAAGGACCCTCGATGATAGAACAAAGTATAGGTAACCTCTCTACTTCCCATCGAGAGAAGCAACGGTTCAAACGAACAAGCAAGCATCTGAGCTGGACAAGACACTTGAATGATGGAGAGAGGTCGGGCGTGGAATGGCTGACTATCTTTGCAGCTATGACACGTATCGCAGAGAGAAGTTGTGTTGCTGTCCAGTAGTGCCAGGTGCTGGCTTGCATCTGTCGTTTGAAAGCTCGCTATCCGTTCTTTTCGATTCAACCGTGTACATTTTGACTGGTTGACTTGGGAAACGTTGGTAGTGAGAGAGAACAAAAAAAAAAAAAAAAAAGATGCCGAAAGACGGCGCAGTTTCGTTGTGTGTGAAAATAACGCAGGTCCTTGTGAATTGTGCGCGCAAACAGTCAGTGCGCCACCAAACGAAACGAATTCAAAATGTCTCGAGCTGTAAGCAAACACATGGTTTCTGATTCACGTACGTACCACCCATCATACAGTTTGTTGACTTTTTCCTCTGCTTGTTCAAGGTGTCCGAGAACAGCCACAACATCGCAAAAAACGTGCGTAATGCATTCCGGTTAATGACAAGTGAGCTTTCAGACGTGTTAAATTTCAAAGTGAAAGTCTCACAGATTTCGGTCTACTAAGTGATCAGAGGCTGCGAGAGAAACAAGCCTTCCGTCGATTTCAAATTGTTAACATGCGCTCAACTGTATGGGGGCTTTCAATACGGCACAATTACAGAGGAAGAGATAGGATTATTGGCAAGAAAATGCTCGCTCTTGTTCGGTTGGTTGCTCTTTGATTGGTGCGGGGTGTCCGAAAGAGGTGAAAACAAGATTTGTAGTTGTGCCACCGACGTTTGGTTCCTACTGAGGCTTGAGGTGTTGCACCGTTTCCATCGCATCACGATGCCTGGCCTGTTTTCAATCGCAGCAGTAGATCGACAATGATGAAAACTTAAGAAGCTGCAACAGACTGTATTAAATGACAGTCTTCCTGTGCTATAACGGAGGTGGGTGAGTAGAAAGCATGGAGCTCTTAGTCGGATGGGCAAGAATTGCTGTTACGCGTCTTCGAAATTGATGCCTGGCACAGTTGGGGCACGTCTGTATCGCAACAGAACGATGATTGAGACAATCCTGGTAACGCTGGGCATTCCGTGCGCGTTGCGCCTTGCCTACACTGGCCGCAACCCTTCGTGTCCTGACAGAACATGCATCCATCCAACGTATCGCAGTCAACGCATTCAGCTTTCCAGTTGTACTTGAAATGACCCGTGTTACACTGACTGCACCCGTGGGGAGCTTGGCACACGCGACACTCAGCTCTGCTCCATTCGTCGCCTCGCACGTTCGACCACTGAGGATTCACGAAGGCCAGAGTCCAGTCGTTGCCTGCTTCAACAGCGCCGCCTTTGCAAGGAGCCTGTTGGCACAAACCTCTCTGGCATCGGTTCGCAAAACGACTGCTGTGGCAACACATGAACCCGTATCGCGAGCCCGACATCGACACCTGCTCCTGATAATCCGAGTTGTCGCAGTAGAATCCCGACGAAATGCGAGCAGGATCGACGCACGACATGCAATCATGGTCATGCTTGCAAGGTACGGGATTGTATGAATACTTCCGGTCATCACAGCAACTGTGGGTGCCGGCATCGCTGCTGCAGGCACTGGCATCTTCATCCACACAAACCTCTTCTTCATCGTCTGACGAACAGCAAACTACGCCTGCCAGTGTCGTATCCGGGGTACACTCGGATGGCTTACTGTTCCTGGTTTCGACAAATGACCCGGCTTGAGATACATGGCCACCATCACACTGAGTCAGTGTCCACACACGGTTTGTGTCCACGTCGCACCCAGACCCTCTTGCTACATTGTATCGCAGCTCCGTCATCGAGCACAATCTTGCACCTGCCGCCGAGCAAATTGCCTTCGCTGCGGCAAAGGTTTTACCGGTACCACTGCTCGGCATGTTACACTCTCCGTTGATTTTGGGCTCAGCGCAAATCTTGCTGTACTCGTAGTTGTAGTTCGTGTGCTGGAAGCAGTCTTGGGCGTCGTAGCACAGAGTGTTACGCAGTTCACTGCAGGTCTTCGCCAAGCAGGTGTCATCCGGGCACGATCTGCACTCAAAGTCCGACGAGCGCGAGCCGGTGCCAGCCGAGCCTACGCCATTCTTCAAGCACGCGGTGTCGTCCATCTGGTCAAGGTATGGGACAAACACCGATCCCGTGGAGTATGTGCTCGGAGTTGTCGTCCACGTCACCTCGGAGAGCAAGTTCTTGCTGATCTCCCACGTACCGCCCAGCGACCCGAACACAGAGCCGAAAGGATTCACCATCTTCTCAAACACGTTCTTCTCCAACAACGCCGCAGCTGGCGCCTGCACGTTCACTCCGACCAGCTCCGAGTTGTAGAAGCGGTTGTTGAACAAGTGCGTCTCACCAGACTCCAAGCCAACCATGCAGCCCACAACCGTGTCGTCCACGTCGTTCAGCTCGTTGTGGTGCAGCGTCACCTTCGTGCTCGCACCCGTCACCACAACTGAACACGAGCTCGCGCTGGCACTCCGCTTGAACACGCTGTACGACACCGTCACGCGGCTCGATTCCCCGCCGATCGACATCAGCGATGTCACGTAGCTCTCCTCGTCTGTCCGCCCGTCGAAGCTGATGTGGTCGATCCAGATGAGGTCGTTCCGCCCCGTCAGCCGGATCGCAGACCCCGCGTTCGACGATCCTTCGCCCCCCGTGTTGAACACCTTCTTCATCGTGAAACGCTGGATGATGATGTTGTACGTGTTCTCCAAGTGCAGACCAATCCCGTCGAATGCTCCTCCGTTGTACCCAATCATCGTGATGTTCGACACGCCCACAAGACTCACCTCGTTCGGGAGCAACGTGCACCCCGGTCCCGACACTCCCTCGAAGTCCGTCGAAGACATTGTCGCCGTCCCCTCGAAGAAGATTGTGATCGGGGCTGACGGCGACGCACGGTGGCAGATCGCCTCCAACACTGCAGTTCCGGACTCGACAATCACCACCGTGCCTCCGTCTCCGCCAGTCGCCCCCGCCGCGTGCCCGTCTGCCTTCCTCGCGTTCGGGTCGCTGCTGTAAGGGATCGGCGTCGCCACAGCACTCGGATCGGGTAGCGACGGAACCGACGACGTCGGGTTCCCCTCAACTCCGCACGCCCCGTCTGACACCCGGAATCCTCTCCCGGCTCCTGCCGTCGCCAGCACAACTTCACCCGTGCACGACCCGGCGTCCAAATCGTACGAGTACGGAATCGTGATGTTCGCCGTCGACTCCGGGTTCGGTCCTGCCGGCACGTCGCTGTCCCTCCAAGCCACCCACGTCACGTTCTCGAACACGTTCCCGGCCACGTCCCAGTATCCGATTTGAGAGTCCCAGAACGTTCCGACCGGGTTGTAGCTGTCCAGGAAGTAGTTGTTCTCCACCTTCGCCTTACCCCCACGACGGGGGTTGATCCCCGAGTGCGTGATCCCAACCCAGAAGTTGTTGTACAAATGCGCGGTCCCGAACCGCAGTGCCGGTGTCCGCTCCGCCACGAACCAATAGTAGTTGTGGTGGAACGTGATGAACCCGTTCGTGTTGTCGCTGTTCGACTTCCCGACGAGGCCGCCTCTTCCGGAGTTCAAGCACGCGCAGTACGACACTGTCACGTATTGCACCCCATCTGTCATGTCCATCAATCCGTCGTATCCGTTCGTCTCTCCGCCGAACGCCTCCAGCGTGCAGTGGTCCATCCACAGGTTCCTGACCCCACGGGCCATTCCCACAGCGTTCCCACCGTTCGACTCTGGGTACCCGGGTTCCTTCTTCACGTTGCGCACGTGCAGCCCTTGCAGTACGATGTTTGTCGCCTCCTGGATCCCGATCCCGATCTCGTCGAACAGCGCGTTGCCATTCATCCCCATCAGCGTGATGTTCGACACTTTCACCAAGCTGATCTGGTACCCGTTCAGTTTGCAGCTCGTTCCCGCCTTCTTCGCTTCGTCGATGTCCGTGTTCCCAAGCGTAATCGTCCCATCAACGATGATGATCAGTGGTGTAGCACTGGTCGCGCGTCCGCAGATCGCCGACAGCAGCTGCGTTCCGGTGGAGACCGTAACGGTGGCTCCTCCTGTGCCACCGGTTGTGCCTCCATTCTCTGAGGCGTAGCCAGAAGGCGTACCGATGATTCCAGCAGCATTTGCTGCCGACAATGCCAGAAGCGGAAGAAGAAGACGGGTGGTCATTATTTTGTGCTCAATAGCCTGGGTGGTTGGTTGATGAGGACTCAGAGGGGCACAAGCTTTAAAAGTGAAGATCGGAAGATCGCGTGACTAAGACGTGCAAGCATAGCAAGTGTATGAATGGCATGAATTGAGCTTGCATGTTTTCCAAATTATGGGGAGGTGATGTACGGACAACGACTCTGTAGTTTGGCCGATTTCTTCCCGGATTCGTAAGGCACCCGATGGAGGGGGACAATTTGTGCAGACGGAATCAGAGAGAGAGAGACGAGTCAGTGTGCAGTGCAGGACCATCTCTCCGGAGAGTTTCCGGGTTTTTAGATTTCTCGCGTAATTCTACGGTGGCCGCAAGTCGCCGTCGAAGGCGTGTAAGCAGGCGGCGGTTCTGGCACTGGCACGGTGGGTGACGGCCGTGGGCACAGCCTGAGGTATCCTGGCGTGCAGGCGAGTCCGGCTCCTGGGAGATCGTCGACCCGCTATGCTGCGGGTCTCCTCTCCTGTCTACTAGGCGGCCTATGGCGGCGGCAGCGTCTTGGGGGGGAATTCAGCCTCCACTACACGAAGGGCAGGTCCTGCGGGTACTCAGGCTGACATCACTCCAGCAGTCGCTGGAGAGTGGAAAAGGAAAAAAAGTGACTAGGAACTCTCGTGTGCGACGCGTCTTCGCTATACACCTTTCACGACGAAAACAGGGGACCGCCTGTGGCGGAAAACACAGAGACTTCTACCTGCAATGATCGTGGCTGTTTCGCTGTCATGCGTGTTTACGGAATGATTCTATGTGATTTCGTGGATCGGGCCCTGACGCTTGATTCGGTGAGCACCACGAGAATAACCGACCAGGGCTCAAGAAGGCGGACGTGTCCAATAGAAAATTCAGTGAAGGAGCCCGCAAGCGGGAAACGCTGAAGGGTGCTTCTTGTACACCTGAAAACAGAACATCGTTTTTAAGGGCGTCCAGCGTCTTGTCTTTGTACGTGACAGCGGGATGCACACAGTCTTTCGGGTCGCTGAGCGGCTCGCGGAACAACAGTGGGTTTTACAAGCACGTCTCTGCCGCATCCACGTGATAAAAGCACACGTAACGATGCGTAACTACGCGGTTCTGCGGTTGTTAGTATACATACAGTGCGGGTCTCTGGTGAGAGCCACAGGTTAAGAAACTCCAGGTTCCTACTGTATCAGCTCTGCCGTTTCTCGAACGTGATTACAGTCGGCGTCGCGGACTTGCGCTGCATCAGTATGGAAAGGCCAAACAGCGATAGCAGCACGCCTGCAGCAAAGACGACGGCATCCCAACCGCGCATGCTCTCGTACTCGCGGTAAAAAACAAGCCCGGTGACAATTCCGACCGATATCCATGCACTCTGATACACGGGGAGTACAAAGAGTGCGTCACGGTACATCTTCAAAGCATAGTTGAGGTACTTGATCTGGTTCGACAGGCAGAAAGCCACGGGTATCAGGAACAGCCCGGCAGTCCCCCAAGACCGAAACGTGTCCACTCCGCGGACTGCTGAGCCCACGAATAGCAGCGCAACCTTCACGAAAGTTACGTTCAAAGCACCCAACGTCCCCGCGAATACCGCATACACAACCGGGTAGAACTGCGGACCGTACTGTTTGTGCGGATTTTGGGGTTTGCTTTTTGCCGATCTCGAGGAACGATCAGTTTGGTGCCTCGCAACCAGAGGCTGCCAGCTGCGAATTCAAAGGAGGTAATGTGCTGTGGCCCACACGGAAAAGAAATGCGTAGTTTTGTTGTGAAATACGGGGCTGCCTTGTGCTTCCTTCGAAGGAGACTAGAGGGGGAGAAACAATACAACTACAAAATGGGTCGTTTTTGTTGAACGCTTACGCCCGCCACTAGATTCACCTGTGTTTCGTGTGGGCTACAGCACATTTACCTCCTTTGATCTTTTGCAGCTGGCAGCCTCCTCAAGTATTTCCTACAAAGCAGGTGCTTATACAAAAAAAAGGAAAAAGGCCGCTCCGGGTACAGGAAGTGACGGTCAACCACAGCTTGCAAAGCTTGAGTCGGAGGCAGTGCTACAACCCCGTCCGCTCTGCCTTGCGGCTGACCGTCTCGACGAGCTTGTGTTCAGCGCAAGCGCCAAGCCCTAAGGTGCACCACGCCTTGATGCTTCAGTTTGGGAAATTGGTAGCCACTTGACGTAGGCCCGTGGCTCTGCAGTACCGCCGAACACGTGAAGCTTGGCTCCCGTGTAGCAGGCTTTCCCTGGTACCTTAACCTGCCAAACAAGAAGGAATACGCAAAATGCCCGCACCCCACTAAGGAGGACCATGACTTGGCGAGGTGAAGTGGAACGACGTCGGATCCTGAGTGACTGCAATGGCGCACACGAAACAGGTCAATCTGGGTATAGCGGGCGTAAGTGTTCAAGACAAAGAATAAGCTTTGTTTGAACCCACTGTGAAGACCCACTTTGTAGTTGTATTGTTTCTCCCCCTCCAGCCTCCTCGAAACAAAAAGCGCAAGGCAGTCTCTCGAATTTTTCTTCTTAAAAGTGCGAGACAGACCAATATTCGGTCTCGTCTTGATAAAAAGAGTGAGAGAGACAAGTTCGCATGTTTGCTGACCATTTCTGCCGGTGCCGGGAGGTTTCAGTCAAGGCGGGCCAAAACGCTTCATCGAGGACGCGGCGCTGGCGCCGATGTACACAATGCGGGTTCGTCTCGGGATTGACTTTGTTCCAGCGGCCTCTGGCACAAATCGTTTTCGGCTGTCTTCCGTTCAGCTGTGTGTTGACTGCCAAGGGTCGCACGAACCCTTTCTTTGCATCAGCCTGTGCTCTGTCACAGGATCCAACCACAGCAAAGAACCTCGACGTTACTGAAACCCTCAGTCTAGAGCTCAAAAAAGGAACAGGCACCGGAGCACGAGCGGAGCTCAAAAAAGAATCATTTTTTTTATACGAAAAGGCAACGAGGACCTGGTGGCGTACCTGAGTGTAAAAGCTGAAGGTCTCCTTGGTGGAATCGACGTCTTCAAGTTCAGACAACCGCTGCCAGGCCCGCACGCATTCGAGCGACTGCGTGGTTCCGATGAAGCCGGATAGCCTGCAGGCAGCTTGGCGCTTTTCGAAGCCTGTCATCAGGTATTTGAGGAGGACCAGGCAGGTCTGCAGCCACGCCGCGTAGCAAAGGAACGGGGTCTCCGTGAAGTGGTGCAGGATAGTCTCCGACGTGTCGCGAGGGGACGAAGATGAACCGCTGATACATGCTAAAGTGGTACCGATGACTATCGTCGTGCCTCCGATTAAGTCGTGCTTTGTTAGCTTTTCACCCAGGAAGACGGGGGTGACAATGATGTTGGCAACCATGCCGGTGGCCCCAAGGGCGGCAACCCTTGACATCGTAACGTACGGCAGCGCCGACGTGTCGATCACGCTGCCCATGATCATGATGCAAAATCCGAGGAGCCACCTCCATGACATATACATCGGCACTCGCTCGCCGTCTGGCAGCACCTCGTTCCGGTTGTGCGACAGCTTCTGCATGTTCAAACCGAAGCACGTCACGAAGCTTGCAGTTATGATCATCAATGTTCCCACCCACGCATTGTGCACCTCCTCTGGCGTCGACGTGTGCTGTGTAGCCATCACTCCACCGCACACTTCTCACAGTCACCACACTATCTCGTACTTAATCGGTTCGTCGAAGCCAATGCTTTACCTTTCGTGCTGCGGGTTGGTGGCTTTTCAGCGCATCGTTTCCTTTCGTGCTTATTTTCTTCTTCCACTCGTTCTGTCTCTTGGCGTGTTGCTGTAAAATGCAATTCAAGCGGACGTTTGCGGCCATCTGGTATGATCACGTCGGTTGCAATACGTCTCCTTATGCGGGGTTGACACTTTGATCCTCGCGCACGTTTTGGACTCCTTCGCGGCAGGGATACTTATGATGTGCAATGATCGTGCCGTTCCCTCATTTGCCCATCGTACGTACCCAAATTATGTGGACTATGCTCTGATGTAACCACAATACGGAAAGGCGGAACCAACGGATGGCTGGCAAGGGAAATCCTTCTACACTTCTTTTCCTTTCTTTTGCTCTCCCCGCCAGGTGGAGAACCGTCGTCTTCCTGTTCGCAACAGAACCTTCGGTCATCGAAGCTTCTTTTTTGCTTGCCAACTGCGGTCGACGGCGAAGGCGACAGAAATACACTGGAAGCGCTAGGATGGGGGAAATGCGGCTGAACAAGGAAGGAGAACCTACGTGCGTGCTGGGAGGGAACGGTAATCAAGTGAGCGTCTTCACGATTGCGCGCAACAAATCACCACACTGAGCAGATACGGAGGACCACACTCTGGTAAACAATTCCGATGAACAACATGGTTCCTGCAGGTGAGTGCTGGCACCTCGCTACGGATGATTCTGCGGCAGCATTTCGCTAACCGAGGCTTGGCGCTTGCGCTGAACTCAAGCCTGTTAAGGTAGGATAGCTACAGCATAGAGGAGGGGTTTGTAAGTCGGAGAATTTCCATCATCTCGAACCCAAAAATTCAAACAGCGGGTGAATGAGCTTTGCATCGTCACATTCTCAACCCACATCAACTCGATCGACAATGGTCAGCAGCCGATCATCATAGAATCGAGAGTAAATACCAAACAAACTTTCGAGCTCGAAAACGAATAGCATTCCTGGTCTTACAGAAACGTGCCCTAAAGTGGTTAGGCAAACCTTCTACCCATATTGCCCATCAAATAGCTGCAGGGGGTAGAACTGGGAGGGCTTGGCGCTTGCGCAAGCACAAGCCTCGTAAAGATGGCTAAAACAAGCGTTTTTCCCGCCCCAAAGACAGCAAGTGCCATCGGGAGTTGCTTGGGTTTTGGTAGGCGGGGGTTTTCCCCCTTTTATAGATTCAAACACGGTTTCCTACCACACAGGTCTTCCCGGCGCACCGCCTTGTTTAGGCATCTACGGTCTATGTGGATTGAGGATAGCAGCCGGTCTACTGATGGGCGCAGGCGACTTGAGGTCCTCCGTGCAGATCCTCGTCGTCTGACTCGTCGTCCTGCTTCGCTTGAGTTTGCATCCATTCTTCCGGGTCGTAATCAGCCATCTCGTACTCCTGGACGTCCGACTTAAGGTCAGGCCGCGGCTCCATCACGCGCGTCGGTAGAAGCTGCTGAACTTTTTCGATCTGATCAGACTCGAGCACCCTCGGAAAGTCGACGGTGAAGGTCAAGCACAGATCCCCATACCCCGTGATATCGCCGCTCTCCGGGTCCGAGATTGGCAAACCCTTCTTCTCCACGACGTGCGTCGACTTAGGCGCAACGACCTTGTCGCTGTTAATCAACAGCTTCGTGCCATCCAGATGCACGAATTCCTTGGAGAAGCCCGTGAGAGCCTCGGGCAGGGTGATCGTCATTTCCGCAAGCAAATCGTCACCGTCGACTTTGAACCGTTCGTGGTCTTCGACCTCCAAAATGACGGTCAGGTCGCCTTTCTCTTCTTGTTTCATGCCGGGCATCAGGAGCCCCCTGCCTTTGAATGGGATCCGTGTCCCCTCGCGCATACCGGGGAGTACCTTCACCTCCAGCTTTCCCGTGACACCCATTTCCTTCACCTTGTCATCGACAAGGGCATCAAGATCTAACTCCTTCTCGACCCCTTTGTACAGCTCCTCCAACGTGATGCTCAGCGGCGCCGCCACCGCCTGTGGTCGCGCGTACCGTGGGTAGCCTCCTCCTGGGCCTCCCCCCATTGGGCCTCCCCCCATTGGGTGAAACATTTTCAGCTTGGGTTGAAGTGGAGACTTTCCTTCGTGAGCTACTCGCCTTCTCCCCCAAGATTCTTTTCCGCTACTCTTTTTTCCTTTTTCTTTTTTAGTGTTTGTGTTTGCTATTGCCTGTGTGTGTGTGTGTCTGTGTGTGTGTGTGTGTGTGTGTGTGTGTGTGTGTGTGTGTGTGTGTGTGTGTGTGTGTGTGTGTGTGTGTGTGTGTGTGTGTGTGTGTGTGTGTGTGTGTGTGTGTGTGTGTGTGTGTGTGTGTGTGTGTGTGTGTGTGTGTGTGTGTGTGTGTGTGTGTGTGTGTGTGTGTGTGTGTGTGTGTGTGTGTGTGTGTGTGTGTGTGTGTGTGTGTGTGTGTGTGTGTGTGTGTGTGTGTGTGTGTGTGTGTGTGTGTGTGTGTGTGTGTGTGTGTGTGTGTGTGTGTGTGTGTGTGTGTGTGTGTGTGTGTGTGTGTGTGTGTGTGTGTGGAATTCAATTATGGGTAACCCCTGCTGCGGAATATAGCCCAGGCTTTTAGCTTTCTCACGTCACAGCTGATGCTCCTGCCGTCTGCTCGCGGTGTCCGCGCGGTGTTCGGAACTGCAGCCTTGTTTGATCTAGGCTTCCTGCTTCGTGGCCCATGTGCTGCATGGCGCAGCAAGTCGCCGGGGGTAGTCGTCGCCTTTTGCATGCGCTGCACCGAGGCGCGTCATGCCTCGCACATCTCGCTGTCGTATTCACGGCTCGCCTCGCCGCTGGTCGGGATCGCTGACTGCTTGTACCCTTCTCCTGCTGCCTTCCCTTCCAATCTGCTGCTTTCTCCCACGTCGCCTTGTAGAATTGCTCCGGGTGTACGCCGCCCATGTCTCATGCGCCTTTACAAACGCCGTCGACGTGCCATCGCGTCTGCGGTCGGGTTCCATTGGCTCATTGCCAGCAACACTGCTTCGGTTTGTGGGGCGAGTTCTGCCCGGCACGAAATGCCTTGCATGACCCCGCCGCCCAGCGCTGTGGCGCTGGTGACATTGGCCACGTGCCCACAATGCCATGCTACGCCACTGATCCGTGTCACCACGCTGGTGACTGCTCGTAGGGACTGGCTTTTCGCCAGTGCGCTGTTCCTGTAGGCATCGTATTGCGCGTTTACTGTCCCTACTTGCGCACCGGTTTCTGCTTGGACCATGTCCATGGCCGCGTTGCTCAACGCGTCCGCGTCGATGTTCCTTCTCCGAAGCACGTGTTCCAGGTTGAACGAAAATCGCGGCGATAGGTCGGCCATGTTCGCCGTCGCTTGCAAGAAATACGGTCGCAGGATGGAGTTGCACACGGCCGTCCCATTTACCGGGCCTATCACTACTTGCGAGTCGCCCCTGACCCTTACCGGCCCTTCCACGTTCTGCGGCTGCTCCCTGAGCAGTTGTATGCCTGCAATCAATCCGTTGAACTCCGCCACGTTGTTGGTGACACGTCCCAGAGGAATCTTCGCTTCTGCCATCTTCCTTCCGTCCTTGTACAGTACTGCTCCGGCCCCGGCTACTGCCAATGCAGTTCCGTTCTGTCGCGAGCCGCCATCAAAGTACAGGCACAGGCCTGCCGTCGTCTCGCTCCGTGGTAGTACCTCTCGGGCTGTTGTCGGCTTAACTGCTGAAGCTGCCGGCGGCTGGATTCGTCGGTTCGCCACCTCCGGCAGTCGCATACCCGTCGTGATCTCGAAGTCAATGGCGAGCTCCATGAATGTCACCGCGTGCTCCGAGCCGACGTGCGCCCATCGAAGTCTGCTTAGCCACCAATGCATGGCGTTCCACAATTCGCTGCTGTGCTTCCACTGCTGTGTGATCGTTTCGGCTTCGAGTTTTGGAATGCGGACCCTCCTCGGACTCGACGTTCGTTAGCCGATGGTGGTGAGATGTCTCCTGCTCCCTCTCATCACGTATTTGCCTTGCGCGTAGCACGGCCAGGTAGAATCGCTGTAGCCTGCTCACGTATTGGCAAGCCTGGCTGTGGTCTAGTGGTACTGGCTGTTGGGCGGGATCCACGCCATGTTTGTGTAGTGGTGCGACGCCACATATACTCAGGCAATTTGGCCACGCTGTCCTGTCCACGGAGTCCATGCCGTGCTCCTCCCGTACGTCCTTCCAAGCCTCACACTCCCACCACAAGTGCACCACGGTCTCCCTCTCGTCTGTGCTGCAATACGGGCAAGTTCCATTCTGCCCCGTCCTGCCTGTTGTGGCCACGGCTCCAGCTATGATGGACCGCAACATCCCCTGTTGGTATCCAGTTATTCCACTGTCCGGCGTTTCTAGGAGATGTCGGGTCACACTCCCATCCACTCCGTGTGCACATCCTCTCAGATCTTCCCTCCTGTGGCACATCTTTTCCATTTGTTGGCGTCGCAGCGCCTGGCGCAAGTCGTGCAGCATTATCGCTATCTGCTTCTTTGTCGCGTCCCTTACCTGGAACACGACGAGCTGGCCGATCTCGTTCGTATACTCGACGGCCAGAGGATTTGCCCACGTCCATCTCGCCTGGCTCAAGGCATCGCGCAACAACTTGTGCGGAGACCCAGCTGGCAAATCCTCTCTTCGCGTCCAAGCCACTTCTGCCAGTGTCCGTATGCACCGCCACTTCTGGACTTGCCTTACCCACGCCTTGATTCGCAAGTAGGCCGGGGCAGTGAAGGGGTCCAACCGGTGCCCGTGGTGAAGTACCTGCATGACTACTTCCACTGCTCGTCGACTGGGGCCGGTCCACAGGGCTGTCATGATGGCCTGACGCATGGTGTTGCATTCCTTGTTACTTATCGGCATGACCGATATTCCATAATACACCTTGGCGCAGGCCGTCATCGATGCCAGCGTTTCCCGTGCCATTGCTGGCACCGGAATTTTCTTCACCCGCTGTAAATTCACAATGGCCCCTTCTCTGCGTTTCTGAATTCGGCCTGACAGCTGGCGCCCATTTCCTAACGCGTGCATCATCACCCCCAGACAATCAAAACTGTCCGTCCGTTGGTAGAACTGCGGGGGGTCCTGCGACACAAAACCCTCTGATTCCTGCCATTTCATGATCTCCACGGGTGGTTGGCGCCGCGTTGTGCCAAAAGAGTGAGATTTGACGAGGCAAATCCACAAGCCCGTCAACACCGCGAACTGAACTGTCTTATTCGCAATTGCTTGAAGGTGCTGCGGTCCTCCGGCTGTGGCTGTTATGTCGTCAACGTACGATCGTGGGCAGCCTTCCTGAACCACGTGCCTCATCCATACGCTAATCAGCAGCCCGATCAGTATTACGCTGATAGCGCACCCCTGCATGATGCCGTTGGTGGGCACAAGCCCATCCCGACCGTCCCGCTCACCTTGAAGTGTCGTTGCATTCGTTGGTACGCGGCTCTCAACGCCCGAAGCACTTGTTTCCTGTTGAACCCCAGTCTCTTCGCGAGTTTCAACGTGATGGTGATGGGCACCGAATCGAAGCACTTTTTGAAATCCAGTGCAATCCCATGTAGCGGGCGCCCTGTGAGGTGCGCCTCCTCGATCTCGGCCGCCAGATGCCAGAAAAGGTCTTCCGTGCTGTGCCCAGGCCGGCAACCGTGGAGCCCTTCGGGCGCTAGTTCGTCCATCCAGCGCTGCGCCTCCTTGGCTCTGACGGCGGCCCATATCCTATATAGAACTGGTGCTACCGATATCGGACGTTGTGACAGCGGATCCCCTGTGCTCTTAGACTTCGGTATCAACGATACAAGTGCGTGCATCAGCTCTTCCGGCCAAATGCCACTCTCTTCTACGTTGTTCAGCACCTGGGCAAACCCTTCTAACAGTGGGTCCGGCAGCTGCTGCAGCTCGTGGATCCTCCACCCGTGCATCCCAGCGGAGGCAGACTTCCTCATCTTCGCCAGCACTGCCCTGATGTCCTTCACCGTAATCTCTTCGCATTCCATCTCAACCCTGTCTGGTAGGACTGGGTTGTATATCCGCATAAAACGCCTCCAGCACGGCTCCTCCTGCGTTGCGTAACGGTGGAATATCCCTCCCCACGCCTTCTCACTGCGCAGGATCTCGTCTATCTCCGTCGGGTTCGCCGTCAGGGATTCATCGTCTCGTCGCATAAACACCAGCGGTGCCGTGTATCTATCTGCGATGTAATCAAAGATAAGGCCCCTCCCGTGTGCCCATGCTTCCTGCATTTTCTGCGTCCACTTTGCCTTCCTGTGGTGTCTGAGTGCTGCGAATGTTGCCTTCTGGGATCCCTCCAGGTCCGCCAAGGCGTTCTGGAGCATCTGCAGCTCGGAAAGACCACTCGACATTACAACTTCGGCGATTGCTACTGGGATGTGTCCCTTCTCTACCCTCTTTCGCGCGGCCTCTCTTGCCTTCTCCTCCCGTCTCGTAAGCGGATACGGCACACTAGCGCTCAAACGTTCCCGGCCCGCCTGCACCAGTGTCCGCAAGTGTCCCAACAGCTCGTCCCGCGCTCGTGTCTGCTTCGTGGAGGCCCCCCTAGTCGACTGGCACTGATGCTTCGTTGCTAACCGCGAGTTGCTGACTACCTGACCGCCGCGCCCTGTGTATGCCCCTGGTGGTAAGGCGATTTTGTCCTTGTGCAACTTTAGAAGGTAGTCTTCCGCTTGCTGCGATAGCTGCTTCAGACTCAGTGTCCCTTTCCTTGCCTCTTGCGCCTCCCTGGCAAACGCTGTGAGGTCGTCCTTTTCACTCAGGCTGAGCTTTGGATACTCTCGGGGAAAAGCGGCTGGGAGGATCGCACGCTTGCTGCGCTCTCGGAACGCCTGCTGACGCATCGTAACATATACCGGCGCATGCGTGTGAAACTTACTGTCTTCCTTCGCCTCTGTGAATACTCTACTTATGGCGGGTGCTGCACAAACATTTGCGAGGCATAAGTTGATCCTGCTTCTACCGTTGCATTTGGCGCCCAGCATGTACACGGCGGATCGCTTCCCTGCCCTACCGCGTATGCAGCTGCCGCATCCGCCCACCTCCCGGAGCGACATGCCGCGGTCAACACTGCGCTGGTCTCCACCGTACAATTAAAATCCCCAACAACTAGAGCCGGCACCTGCCCCAGGCCGGCCGCAATGCTCAGCACCTCCGCTAGCAGCACTTCTCTTTCCCTTTGCACCTGCAAACTGTTTCCACTATGCCCGTTACACAGAAAACACGTGCAGTGCCGTCCTTCCGTCCCGCAGGGCTATGGCGACGTGAACCATGCGAGTTGACTCCTCTACCTTCTTCTCGGATTCGTCTTTCGGCGCTACCCTTTGTGCAGTGAGGTGTTGAAGGGTCATCACTGCAACTCCACCTGGCCTTCTCTGCGTTCTCCCGTCTCTTCCTTCCACCCTCGCCACGTCGTCGCCCCAGTGGACGTTCCATCCGTAGGCCGCAAGAAACGAGCTCAAAAAAGCCTTCTCTACTCTCGTCACTCGTGTCTCCTGCAGTACTACGATATCTGCTTTCAGCAGGGCCACCAGCTGCTGCTGCTGCTGCGTGTGCTGATCACCAATTAGCCGCTGGAGGTCTGCCAGAAAGACTTTTTGACTGGCTTCCTGCTCCGCTGCGTGCCGCCTTCCAGTTTCTTCCAGCCGACGGTCCATCCTGTCAGCTAAGCGCTGTTCCATCTTTCCAACCTCCCTCTCCATGTGTTGCATGATGCTAATAGGTGCCGTGGGGGCCTCTTGGGGTGCCATGGAGGGCCTCTGCATTTCCGGCGCCGCCGCCGACGTTGCTGTCGTCATCGATGGATCCGAGACCGGTGTCGGCGGCGCTTGTGTCGGTGCTGTCGATCGCACCGGCGGTGTTTGTGGTTCTTCGTTGTTCCGAGCCGCAGGCTTGCCTTCTTTGCCCCCCTTTGTCCCCTTCCGGCCCTTCCCTTCTACCCTGCCTGCTTGCTCCCCTTTCTTGGCGGCTTGTGCGTATGTGTTACAGGCCAAGTGGGTAGCTGTGTCCGGCTTTGCCTGCTTCCACAAGCCCTCTCCTTCTTCCTTTCCATAATGCGTGATGAACTCGTCACCTGTTCCCTCCTCTCAGAGTCTGCCTTCTTCGCTCTCTCCTGCGATCCTTTCTGCGCCCAGACTGGCCGCAGGCTTCGCCTCACCGTGGACACCGTCACCACGGCTTCCGTTCCTTCGATGTGTAGTATCCATGCCGGCGGTTCCTGCCCTCGCACCACGGCCAGCTGCCCTTTCCTTTTCGGAAGGAGCCGGATGACGTTGACCCCTGCCCATCCGGTTGAACGCAAGTATTCTTGCGCCTGGGATGCCGTCACCCCACGCGGAAATCCTTCTGCGTCCCACAGACTCCCCTCGGCCGCTACGGCTTCGGCCCCAAGGTTTTCTCGGAGGGCGGCTTCCTCTTCGTGAGATGTCACCATCCCCATTCCACGCGTGCTGACGGTTAGCGTTGTTTTGTGGTGTTCTGACAACTTCCCCGCCTGCTCCAGCTCCATTTCCTCTGGGAGCCACACGACGCTTCTCTCCCCCTTCGGTGTTAGAAAAATTCCGTTGTACTTAGAACTGTGCCCCTTTTCCTTCTGAGCCCCTCGTCTCGACGCCCGTGACGTGGGTATCGGCTGCCTGCGCACCGCACTCGAGCAGGTGGGCGGCCACGAACTCCCTCACCCCTTTTCCGCACTCCGTCCACGCCTCGGGCGACGCGTACCTTCGTGCTACCGACACGGAGACCCTCACCACGTGGTCCTCCGGGATCGGCCTCACCTTCGCCACGAGCTGCGTCTGAACCAGCTCCTTCCCCAGCTGCAACACGACAGCCGGACGAGTCTCAATCCGGCGTCCCCTCTCCGTGACCACGAGAGTCTTGCTTCCTCCCGCAACCTCACTTTCGCCGAGAACGACGACAGCCAGCCTTCCGTCTCTGGCTCCCGTCGGCAGGCGCTCGGCTTGCGCTTTCGTTGCGATCGCGACCCCTTCCCTCGTTTCTGCTTGCTGCAACTGATCCAGGTTCATTATGGGGACCGACCAGTCTTTCTGACGGAGCTTTGGCGCTTCCTCCTTCGGTTTCACCAGTACCCACTCGCCCTCGGGAGCATTCTTCTTAGCCTGCGTTGGCCGCGGCGTCGTGGCCATGAAACCGCCGCGTTGCCCAGGATCACCACGTGGAGGTGCAGGCTTGAGATGTCGGTTCAATTTGGTTTGTTTTCCCCGTGTGTTGCTACCCCTTTCAACCGACCCTCTCTTTACTAACCCCTGTGTGTGTGTGTGTGTGTGTGTGTGTGTGTGTGTGTGTGTGTGTGTGTGTGTGTGTGTGTGTGTGTGTGTGTGTGTGTGTGTGTGTGTGTGTGTCTGGAATGGATATGCTCAACACCGCACTGGTCCCGTCTGCGCCATGTTTCGGTCCTCTAAGCCACGGACAAATAAGGCGGCCACTCATCACGCACCTGAGTGTCTAATGACAGAAGCTCAGTAATGATGACCCCTGATTGCCCCTGATTGGAGTATCTGCCACTCGGGGTGGGCGATGACGCGCTACTGTATCTTTGTTTGGCACAGGCTTCCTTCTTATACATGCGGAACAGGAACAGCAGCTGGGGGCGTTATGTTTCATACATTTCACATTATTTGAACCTCGGGCTGAAGCCCGTATGCGAGGAATGAGCGGGAAGGTAAAGCTGTGGGAAGAGCGAAAATTAGATTTCTGACGCTCATTTCCTCGGATTACCAATCCGCTCCATCAAGGCGAGGCCGCTGACTGGGTGACTCCGCCAGTACTGTGATGCTCGTCACGTTCGCGATGGTACTAGAACTGTACTCCGCCACATTGGTCGTCTGGCCCATGCGCAACTTCCTCTCTTTCTCAAAAACAACTGCGCCAGCTTCAGCCATTTCGAATTTGTCGGTCCTGCTGGAGTGCGGGAACGGATGAGAAGCGGGTAAAATACGGTTTGTGACGTAGCTTGCGACAAAAGGGAGAGAAAGGGAGAACGAGAGAGGAGTAGCTTTCGGCATCGTTGTTAGACCACCAGAATGATCATCAAACCCTCATCAAGTCTAATGACCACGCGTACCCACAGCGGACCGCTGAGCAGGCATTTGCAGGCAGTAGGCAGATCGTCGTTCGCAGAAGCGAAAAAAGAACTTTCCAGAGTTGGGGCTTGCACTGAAGAATGAAGTAACACGATGAGTATCAACTGATCTCTGGCGGTGAAAGTGATGAGGGGGATTTTCCTGCATGAGCACTTGCGGCCCCGGCTAACTTTATGCGCCGTAGCTTTATTTTGGCAAAGCGTACAGGGATAAATGACCCTCGGACAATCCAGTAGTTCGCCACACAGGGTTTCCCTTGGTGTCGCCCTCTCTTTGCAAGACTGCACGCAACAGGTCAGAGATTGCTACCATCGGAAAGTTACCCACTGGAAAGAGAGATGAACGAGCGCTACTACTGCGAGACAAACTATCTCCTTGTCCCACTCTTGTACTCGAGGTCCCGAAACACACGGGTTTGACGTCTCGCAAAAGAAACCTTTTTTTATGGGAGGGGAAGAAGGAAGAAACTTGGTGCAGAGAGTGAATGTTGCGTTCGTGATGTTCGGACGTTGGCGGGTACGCCCATTCGTTGTCGTTGGCTAGCTGGAAAACGGGGGGGCCCGACCCTTTCCGGCAATACGGAAAACCCGCCCACTCGCGGTCTGATCAGTGGCAAAGCAAGTATCGCAGATATTTAAGTCAGAGACAAGAATGCGATACTCGCTTCCCACGCGTTCAGTTGCCCTGCAAACGAGCAGATAAAGCTGATTCCTCTACCGATGATACGTAAGAAAGCTCCAGTACAAAATCGTGTCCAAAGCACCGTTTCCGATTAAACTCCGCGAGTACTGTGTGTGAAATGTCAACAGGTCAACTGAGTTTTGGCACACGACTTCGAGTCAGGTGCAGGCAGCTTCAAAAGGCGAGTGGTCGGGTTCATCCCGCTGTCAAAGGGGTGCAAGGGCTCAAAAAGGGATAGAAAAATGTGTAAAAGCGAATTTCTGCGCTGGCGTGCGCTGTTCAACGGAGTACGCGCTTGCTTCCATCGTTTAGGCGCAAGCGTCTAACCTTTGAAATGCATGGGGATGCAGCTTGTGTTGTCGTTTCTTTCGTGAGTCGACAGTCCTGGGATACCGCCGGGGACTGTAATGAGTATACTCACTGGAGCACGCGACCATCAGATGACGCACCCGCTGAAATAGTCTGAACGACAAAACATGGCGTTCCTCACACACACGGGATTTGTATCTGCTGTACTATATAGTGTGTGATGACGTGGTAGGCATGACGTTACAGCTACGCACGGGAGATTTGCTACTACTGCACCATGAAGTGAGAAGATGTGGTGGAAGATACACAAGACTGCGCAAGCCGACAGACGCTTAGCGTGTAGATTCAACGTACTCAGCGCAGTACTTTTTGCGCGGGCACTGTACCTACAGTGGCGCCGCATTCGTGTTCGTACTTTGGGTGTCTACTCTGAAGCAGGGGAGGCGGCTGGGGAGATGCTGGTGACGCCGCCGAAGCTTCGCTTCGTTCTGTTGATGGACGGTTCATCCTCGCAGAGCTGCCAGTTGCAAATGTACCGGTGCTCGACCTCGAGGGCGTCCGGAATGTGGTTGTAGACGTTTGCAATTGACTCCTGTACGCGGTCGATGAATGCTGTGAGCTTGGTCATCAAGCGGTACCGACGGCCTTTTCCTTCACGCTTCGGCTGACTGTCGTATGCGATCAGCCTGCACCCGATGGCAAACATGAGAAGGCGCAGAGGAACCAAGTACACGGCGATAGAAGCGAGAATAGCTACTGCGGCGACAACGAGCCCAACGGACACGGAAGCGCCCGGGTCTATGAACGAGAACATGTTGTGCCAGCGTTCGACGAACGAAGCTGCGGCTTGGAGGTGGTACTGGATCTTGCGGAGGATCCCCGGCGTATCCATCGCCGCCTGTGCTGCGTTCTTGATCTTGGTCACCGTCGTGTTGTCTTTGCACGTTTGCTCCTCGAAAACGGGGACGAACAGCGGGTCCGGTGGGTACACCCGCCCCACGTACCCGTTCACAACCAGTAAGAACGCGAGGAACAGAGGCACGTGCCACGGTTCGAGAACGCAGCAAATTCCAGCCCACAACGGGATGACCGAAGCAGCCTTGGTCCACAGGCTGGTTACGCCTAACACTCGCATGAGGGCTGGGGTCGAGTATTGGGCTGCTTGGGTGATGCGGTTGACGTGCATTCCGAACTCGCCCGAGTTGAACTCGGATACGGTAGCCTGGGGGACACGTGGCAGGAAGTGTCTGAAGAGCGGCAGCTTTGCGCTGACGCTCACACGTATCCAGCCGAGGGGTTGCTTGGGGAGTCGCATGGGCGACGGCCGGTAGGCGGAACGGTAGTTTTTGGTCATCGAAGTTTCATACGGCAGGAGTTCCAGCCAGACGTTCTCGAGCGCCATGGTGGTGGGGTCGAGGAGGGGCAATGCTATCGTCGCACGGCCGACAACTTCAGAGGCGATGACGCCGTCCATGAGAACTCGGAAGTAAATGCTGGAAGAGATGTCAGGCACCGTCAATGCGAACTCCTCTCCAAAAATGGGAGAATACGAGCTTGCCACGTATTTAGTACGCGCCGTCCCATGGTCGGTCGCTACCAGAACGCAGAGCGTCGGTTTCGACAGAGCCCCGGCTGCCACGTTGCGCACTTCATGCACCGCCACCTTCACAGGGAACCGTAGCCCTTGCTCGCTGCACTCTTCGCGGTCGCACTTCTGAATGCACACTGTGCACACCCCCTGCCTGCACCTGCTGCACACCGCCACCTGCGGCCTGCCGCAGCACACCGCGCACGGAGTGGCCAGCGGGGCGATGTCGCTGGCATCGGAGTGGGTGTCGTCGCCGGCGTGCGCCTTGCCGTTGGCGTTCTCCTGCGGGCCGTCCGCGTCGCCGCCCGCTGCCAGGGGCGGCACCGCCGCCGCCGAGGCGCAGAGGGCCACGGCTATGGCGGCCTTCAGCGCGTTCTTCTTGCGGCGGCCCGCCGAGTCCAACTGCACGGCGCACACGTCGCACACGCGCTCGGGTGGCTCCAGCTTGGCCAGCTGCCGGTACTTCGAAGTGCAGTGCGAGCAGAATATGCTGTGGAAGGCGTGGAATTACTTTCGACACTGCGAAGTACGGAAGAGCTACGGAAATGCTCAGAACGGGGGTTCTCGTGTAAGCCTTGCGCAGTAGAGGCAGCTGATTTTAAGACCGCTTCTCGACGTGCCGGTTGGCGGGAACGAGCAACCGACGATTCCGATCAATGTTCGAAAGGCTACTCTTTTGCATGCAAATGACTAGTCCAATCTCCGAAACAAGAGCAGTTAGACAGTGATTCGTTTGATATGCATTCGTCAAGATCGCTTGATTGTCTTACTCTTTCACTTCAGCACATTCGAATGAATAATAATCTGCTGTCGCACACGCATTGTTCTGTCAGGTCAGGTCACCGCACTCGCGGTCGGAGAAAGCAACACATACTTTCCGCAGGATCGGCAATGGTGCCTTCTTAGTACCATGGTGAAGGGGCGCTCGCACGTTACGCTGTAGCATTGCGTCGCTTTGTTGTCCGGGACCCATTCGGCGCGTTGGACCGTCATACGGCTGCGAACGCGTCCGCTCTCACTCGTCGGCCGCCCGGGTGGCGGTTGTCCGAAAAGGTTCCTCTGACAACCCGATTGCAGCCTAGTGTTTCGTTTGCTCAAAGCGCGGGCAATGCCCTTCGGCAAGGGTTTCGCGATACGGTATTGGTTGATCTCGTGGGATTTGTTCGGAACTGCGGCAACCATCGCGCTAGCTCTGGCTTCGACCCTGGAGAAGAAACCTGCTCCTAAGCCGGTATTTCTGGTTGAGCTAGTCACTAGACAAGGGCGAGTCAATGTCGCATGGGTGTGGGCATTCTCACGTACGTAATCATCACGGGTTTGCGGGTCGAACAAAAATCGACGTTTGCACATTCGGACGGATGATAGCTCACGGTATGTGCACTATCTCGTGCAGTCTGATAACCTTCTGAGTACTGGTCTCACTGCTGCGTCGAGGGAGCAAAAGAGCGGACCAAAATGGAACACATGCACCGCATTCCTTTGCGTAGTCATACATTTGCTCTCGGCCGCAAGACGCAGCGCCCACTGAGAGACTGCTTTGAAAAAAGTGGAAGTGGTGGTGGCGGGGGAATAATCTGCCCCCGTGTCTGAAGAGGCCGATCGCCAATCTCGTTGAAAGCTTGCACGCAGGACGCCCTCCGACTTGGCAAGAGTTGTTGGTTGCGCCGTTTCGCGACATGATCCCCGGTCCGCAGCTGACCGCAGGGAGTGTGCGGCACGCAAGCGAGAATACGGGGGGGGTGGAGAATCAGGTAGCGGGATTCGTAGAGTTGCCCCAGGCACGTATTTCGTGACTTCATATCGTAACACTACTTCGGGCTGGAAGCAAAGGTAGTGTTACTTGTCGTTGCGACAATGAACGTTGTGAAGACAAAGGATATGCTTAGACCGGTGTCTTATCTGCGTCTTCAAGCCGTGGACACACTAGGCGGGGACACCGATGTGAGTCGAACAACCAAGACCGAGGGAGAGGAAACGTTGTGCGGGCGGAGAGGTTGTATGTCACAGAAATTGAGAGCTATGTCCAATGTGCGCGCAGCCGGTCCATTGATTGTGCACACGTGTGAGGAATCATCTGTGCTAGCTGGCAGAAGCTTGTCACCCAGCCATTCCGACACTTTAAGAACCACAAGCATGCTTGGCAAAATACTAGCAGGCCCTGCTGTACTGTTTTCGACGGAGGGGGCGCACTATGCCAGCCTTTCGGTACCCGAATCCGGAACGTCACTTCGAGAGGATTCGTCGGTAATTCGCAAGTGGCCGGCCTCCTGGTTCTTACGAAGCAGGTGCGTGTAAGTCGAACTTTGAGCGCGCGATCCCCTCCGAAGAAAGGTCCATCACACTAGTTCCAGGCTACTTAGCCCGGGTCGCGTCCCCCTCCTTCTCTTGGCCGCCTGGTCTTGCGTCTTGCTGGCTGGTCGCTTCGCGCTTCCTCTTCTTACGAAGCAGGTGCGTGTTCAACGCAAGTTCTCACAGCGCAGACATAACGAGATGCGATCCGCGATTCCGACAACCGCAGTACCAATCGACACTGGCGGAGTACCCAAGCTGGCTCAAATGTAAATTTGTTGCATTAGTGTGATTGTCAGGCCTTCGACTACCCTGAGCAACGCACTATAACTATGGCGGAGTTCCCAAGCTGGCTCAAATGAAGCTGAACCTACACAATCGATGGACTGGCACCTTTTTTAGTCCGGCTTTTTAGCACTAACAATCGTGCGGGTTGCCCTTCAATGTATTGCTGCAGGCTAAAAAGACGTAGGCAGCGTGTTTTGGTGGTTGATCAGAATTCCTTACCTGAATATACATAGGGTAGATACCAGTGGGAAAACAATCAACCGGCACGCATAAACAAAACGAAGCGCGCCTGTCTATTGTCTCTCATTGGGTTTCCCTTTTTTCGAGCAAACGTTTGCGCACGCCAGGTAGCCAGCAGCTGGCAAGCCGAACAATCCCTTGCACAGGCTGGGTGCAAAAGCGACAACCGACCCCCTTTGAAAATGCCGCTGTATAGAGCGCGAGCCTAGAGGGGTAGCGTGGCCCACTTAGAGCTTAGCTGCCTTGGCTGCAGCCTGTCGCATTGCGAAGTCGAGGAGGATCTCTTCGGACCCGCCGGGAATCTGTGTGGATCGGTGGTTTGGATTATTGTTGCTTCCGATGAAGTAAGCTCGGTGAGTTGCCCTTGATGGTGTTCTTTTGAGTGCGGGGCTTGCGGTTTTGAATTTCTCGCTGCGGGGCACTGCCCGGGTCTTGATGATGGGCCGATACTCCCATCAGCCCCATGAGGTAGCGATACTTCGGCGGGGGGAGATTGCAAGACACAACGTGCTTGGAATGTTTGGGCGCAGTCGTCTTGTCTGCGCCGTGTTTCGGTTTTTTAAGCCATGGACACGCAAACCATCGGTTCCGAAGCACCCTGGCTGACAGAGGTGCTGATGCAAGGAAGAAAAGGGACATAATGCACACCGCCGACGCGCGGACTTCGCGGTAGAGTCTTTCGACGATCTTCCCCTTGCCTTCCTTGACGATCGAGGAGCCGCCGTAAATCTGCGACGCTTCACGAGCGCAGTACTCGAAGGTCTTTGAGGCCTGCACCTTCAACAGCGCGCACTGCATACCGAGCTCGCCATCGGCAACGCCCTGCTGGAACGCGTAGGCGACCCTTTCGTTAAAGTCGTGCAGAGCTTCGATCTGTCGCCCCATCTCCGCAAGCTTGAACCGGATGATCTGGTGATCGATGAGTCTCTTTCCGAACGTCTTTCTCTGGAGTGCGTGCTTGAACGCCTCCTCGTAACACACGCGCGAAAAGCGGCAGGCTCCGACTGAGATTACAAAACGCTCGTGGTTGAAGTTGACCATGATGTACCTAAACCCTTGGTTTTCACGGCCGATCAGCATGTCAGTCGGTACCTTGACGTTGTCGAAAGTCACGAACGTCGTGCTGTGCGAGTTGTCGAACTGAGTGTCCATCCTCCGCACGGTAACGCCCGGCAGCTTCCGGTCAATCAGGAGAAGGGAAATTCCGCCCATCCCCTTCCCGCCCGTTCGTACCGCGGTGGTGAAGTAGTCAGCGGTCATGCCTCCGGTGATCCACTTTTTGAAGCCGGAGACCACGTAGTGGTCACCTTGCTTGATCGCCTTCGCCTGGATGTTCGCGACGTCGGAGCCAGCCGTGGGCTCGCTGATGGCCAAGCAGATGTTTTTGCGGCCCTCAGCCACGTCGTCGACGACCAGTTTCTTAATTTTGTCTGACGCGTACGCAATGACAGGAGGCAGCGCCATGGAGTTGATTGAGGCCTGGCCAAGCACGTTCCCGCCGCCGACACGGGCGAATTCGTCAAGCGTGATCAGCTCGTAGAACGCGTCCCATTCGTCGTTCCCTCCCAACGCCTTCGGCCGCCTCAGCGCTTTCACTTGCCGAGCCCGCCGGTGCAGATCCTGCGGGTACTCCTTCTTCGCGATCCATTCGTCGACGTACGGCTTGATCTCTTCCTCGACAAACTTCCGACACACAGCCCTATGTGCCTTGTGCCCCTCTGTGTAGTAAGGCGACGGGAACCCTTGGTACCACGCCGGCTCACACAGGGGGAGCTTCTCGCCGAAGTGCTCGCGCTTTGCCGACATTTTGTTATGCTTCGTGCTTTCAGGCTGAGAACTGTGGTTGTATACACGTGAGTGAGAGACACGATGGAGTGCAGGGACCTTCCGAAATGCTTCGGATCGCCCCACTACCACGCGTGTATGGTGCGGGCCGAGGCCCCGTCACCAAGGGTGCCGGCGTCGACGTTGACACACCGGGGCCGTACTGGCTGGCGGGCGGCAAAGGCAGCACAGTGGTTTCTCTCAATTCAACTACGGTTGATCGAGGGTGAAATCCTTTGCCCGTATCGGTAGATGTCGTGGCTTTGGCCTCCCTTTGTGGACATTGCCATTTCGGTTCGCACGCGGGCTCTCATCGTGCTTCTTGCAGCTCAAGCTCATGCTCGTCTTGCGCAATGCGTGAAGAGTGAAAAGGCTGTCGGAATGAAGAAAGTGCAATCTACACATCATCACTGTGATTACAGAGACAGATCCTTCACCTTTTCTCCATCATCCATCGATCGGATCGTCAGCCTCTGTTTGCGGCGTACGTTGCTATGGTCAGAGGGTACGGCTACACGCCGTCGTTCATTGTTATTGCTTCGTTTAAAGCGCAGCCAGGGTCTTTTTGTCCAGCCTGTTTGAACAGGCGACGGCCGTTCCTCCTTTTTTCCTACTTCCCAGACTGCTGGTACGAACCGGTCCCAGATAGAAGAAGAAGAAGAAAAAGAAAAAGAAAAAGGCCGCTCCTGGTCCAGGAACGTGACGGTCAACCACACAGTTTGCAAAGCTTGAGTCGGAGGCAGCACAGTGCTACAACCCCGTCCGCTCTGCCCTGCGGCTGACCGTCTCGACGAGCGTGAGCGCCAAGCCCCAAGGTGCGCCACGCCTTGATGCTTTAGTTTGGGAAATCGGTAGCCACTTGACCCGTAGGCCCGTGGCTCTGCAGTACCGCCGAACACGTGAAGCTTGGCTCCCGTGTAGCAGGCTTTCCCTGGTACCTTTGGCAGATGGAAAGAAATGTGAAAACGGGGTTTTGCCTCGAGGCTTTTCGTGATATTGAAAACCCACATGCTGATTGCGCCATTGCGAAGACGGGCTACGAAGCGGGCGGCACGGGGTTGCTTGCCTCCGACTCGGCCTGCTGGAAATCGTGATTGCGGAGCCTGCTTTGAACGCAAGGTCACTCTCAATCCCTGCACCGCTCAACATAGCTGGCAAGAGAGAACCGGCACCACCGCAACACAATCCCACTACAGGTACGAATGGTAGGGGTTGCATCAAGTGAGGAACCGAGGGGGCCGGCTGCGTCTCAAAAGCGGAATTTTCTCGAAAACTCATCGGCGGCCAGCGACGACGGGAGCGCGACGCCATGCGCGCTCGCCGCATCCAAAACCTGGGTCAGCAGCTCTCGCGCATGCACAGAGCATCGGTCATCGTCGCGGAACCTGTTCTCAAACCACGGCAAGCTCGCCTGCAGAAGGGAGGCAACTACATCACCCTCGCCGCTCTCGAGCCGACCAGACAGCCTGCACACCTCCGAGCACAACACAAGCAGCGGCAGCACACCGCCGCTCTGCAGCGACTCGCACGCCACCCTCTGCGCGAACTTTTTCAGCACAATCCCGAGGAACTCTTCGGACACCCCCTTGACACACCCCGCCGGCAATTCAGCCTCACTCCTGAACAACACCCGCGTCATCTCAGCCAGGACGGCCACGCATTGGTCCACGGGTGCCGCGTTCAACGTGTGATACACGCGCACTTCCAGCGCATTTCGATCGCCAGTACGCGCTTCAGGCAGCAGAGCGTAGGGCAGCAGACACATGGACAACGCAGCGACACCGTCTGTATCTCCGGCATTGTGGTGGTCGAGCGGGCTTTCGGCGAGGGTTTGGGGGTTCGGTGCGTCCGAGGGCGGCGGGGCGTGTCGGTGCGAGATGTGGTACAAGACGGTGTCCAACGTCCGCAGCGAAGCCGATGCCTCGTCCCGCAAGGGAAGGCCTCGGGCGCGGTCGGCAGCGACGGCGCACAGCGTCTTCAGCGCGGCGCACAAGGATCCAAGCCGGTGAGACAGCCACGAGACCGTCGAAGGATCCGTCCGCATCAGCGCCTCGGACACCCGGTACACGGACGCGCACAACGCCGCCCACGTTGCGGGGGAAAGCGTGAAGACAACCCCCGCGCCCACCCACAGCTGGCCGGCCTGCGCTCGGCTCTCCCGAACCACCTCCAGAAGCGAGGCCTTGGCCTGACCGGCTTCTGCCGCGTTTTCTTCCGTGCCGCGGCCCAGACGCTCGCGGCGTCCCTCCGCAGTATCTGTACCTCGACCGGTTGGCAACGCGCGGGGCTCGGCCTTGGCGCCGGGGGCGGCTGGGAGGGTGTCCGGTATAAGTGGGGGGGAAAACGGGTCGACTGCTAGTGCTAGCCCGTCGCTTCCTTCGGCGAACAAGAACTGGGGCGTCGCTGTCGGAGAACCGGAAGATCCCTCGAACCGGATCAGGGCGCGGAGGGTGATGGACAGCAGGCGGGCGTCCGTTATGGACGAGAACCTCACCGCACACGCGGCGAGGCCGCCGACGGAGCCGGGCAGCCACCGGCGGCTGGTGGTCCCAAGCGACGCGCCTCGCAGGAACAGCGCGACAGCCTTCTCGTCGTCGGGGGGCAGGGCGCCGAAGAGGCTGCCGACGTCCGTCCCGATTTCGCGCGGGTCCAGCGAAATGCCGGCGTGCGGCGGGTGTGCATCATGCGGTGCCGCCGCTGCTCCGATGGCGGCATCCCACACCCACGACGCGCTGCCGCTGGCCGCGTCGTCCCGCGAGAGCGCGCCGGACGCAAAAAACCGCACCAGCAACCCGCAGTCCCCGCGTTCTCGGTGGGGCTGGGGCTCCGCTTGCGCATCGGAGACCGGCACGCCCGGGCCGCCACCGCCTGCCCCTTTGAGCAGGTGTAGGTGGTCGTTCCGCCCGCCGTCGCACAGCGCCGCAAGGCGAGACGCGTCTCGCAACCACCGGCGGAAGTGGCCGTTCTTGTCGATCCCGGCCCGTGCCTGGGTGCCCATGAGGGCGGACAGGCGCGCCGCGATGCCGTCGGCGGCCAGCTGCTGCGCGTCCGACGGCAGCACCTCTTCGGACAAGGCGACGAGCTCGGCGAGAACCGAGAGGTCTTCGACGGGGAGCGCGGCCCCATGCAGCCGGGTGACGGCCGTTTTGACGAAGAGGTCGACTGACTCGTTTCCCGGCGGGTCGGCGGCCACGAGGGACGCGGAGAGCAGCAGCAGCGATTCAGGGGAGAACGCGTCGATTTTGTGCTGGGCCTCCTCCGCAATGCACCAGAACAGCGTGCCCGGCGGCATATACCCGCGGGGCGTCGAGGCGGATGGAGTGTACAAGCTGGCCAGGCGCGCGAGGGTCGACGGCTCGCAGTCCGGCAGGATCCGCCACAGAATCTCGTCGGCGGCAGCTTCCAGCAGGTCGACCGTGGCCAGGCGGAGGGCCGCCGCGCCCTGCAGGCAGGCGATGATCCCGTCGGCCTCCAGCCACGGCACGTCTTCGCCGGCTTTTTCGACGATTTCCGTCGCCACGCGGCGCATCTCCCGGCGCACTTCGAGCGGCCACCCCGCTCCATCCGCAGGCAGAACCGGGTCTCCCGCCTCCGGCGGCTGATCAACGACCTGACGAACCCCTTCGAGGCGGTCGTTTTCCTTTAGTAGTTCCGGAAGGAGCACGCTCAGGATTTTGAGGTACTCCCGCTGGTCGCACTCTTTGGCGTTGAACTCGCCGCAGAACCGCCGCAGCGTCCCCGGGCACCGCGCGACGCACGCGGCCTCGATGGCGACCGGGACGTACTCCCTGGGCAGCTGCTCGCCGCCGAGGCCGCACTCTTTCAACCACGAGAACCCGCTTTCAAACAGTTCGCGCATGGTTGCCGACACGGAACGGTCCCCTGCGTTTTCGCCGGAGTGCGGGCCCTCGGTCCCTGCTGGGTGTGTGTCAGCATCCTGGTCCCTCGACGCACGGCAGGTGAGCATCAGCACGCGGATGGCCAGCGCCGTGTTCCTGGTGAGCGCGGCGGAAGACGTGGCAGGGACCTTCGCAGCTTTTGCTTCAGGGCCGGACGTCTTGAAGATGTCTTGCAGCTGCTTCGCTGCTTGCTCAAGGATGGCCGAGCAGTCAAACCCGTGTGCATCGATGCAACTTGCGATGTCAACAGCAATTTCGGGGTCGATCCAAGCGTTCACGCTTGCTCTTCCGGGTCGTGCGGAAGCACCGTTGCAACTTGGCTGTGGAATGCGTTCCTTGCCTGGATACGCAGCGGGGGTGTCCACGGCCTCCCCGATGAGTTGATTTGCTGGCGAAGTGTCTCCACGATCACGCGCCGCCGTTCCTTTGCCCAAGACCTGCACGGCGGTCGCCCAGAACTCGGCGCGGACGCTTTCGCTGAGCTTGTCGCTGAGTTCGAGCAATTCGGTGTACCTCTTCTCCTTCAGCAGCACCGGCGGCACCCGCTGGCAGACCGCTTTTTCGAACCCCTCGAGCGGGAACGAGATGTCGACCAGCCAGTCCCTGACCGACGTGACATCTTGCACTCGCATGCCGTGCACGCGGGCCGTGAACCAGTCAACGAATATCGCGTAAGTCCTCACGGGGGTGGCCTGAGGGTCGAGCAGCCGTGCCAATGTGACCGCTTCCCTACGGTGAGCCAACGGCCAGTCTCTCAGAGGGTGCCTCTGGACAATTTCGGCGGCCGCGACCCGCGCAATTTCATTGGACGACGGGTGGTTGCTGGTTAAGGAAGCAAGGTGGAGCAGCTGCTCGTCGTCAGCCGACGGGGCTGAAGACGCTATGCGCATCAACACGGAGGCCTGCATCTTTACCGGGCAGTGCAGTGCGGTGTATCCCAAGCGCACCATCGACAGGCTCTCCAAGCTCAGGTTCCACAGCCGTTCCAATGTTCTTGAGTTTTGGTTCTTCCTCGCAGCTTCTTTATCCACCCACGCGCGCTGTGCTTCCACAACAGACGACTCCTTCACGTTCAACTCGGTCGTATTTTTACCCCCTGTCGCCTGCATTCTTCCGAGCACGCAGAGAAACTCCGGGAGCCAGTCCAACACCGCCACAGCCTCCAAGTATCTGAACACGTACTTTTCCATCAGCTGCGCGAGCGGCGCGTCTGAGAATACGTCGATGTTCAGGGCTGGGAGTGAGAGGATGATGGCGGTCAGGCACCGGCCGTCGTCGGCGTCTGAGTGCCCGCTTTGCTTTTGCAGGGCGTGCGACGCGAAGAAAAGCGTGCGCGTGTGCCGAAGGATCGACGCTCGGAACGGGAGCAACGCTGAGGCGCAAGAGATCGGCAGCACGGCGAGATACGACAAGATGCTGGCGGTCGCGTACGGGGTCAGGAACCGGGCCCCCGGGGGGTTCAGGAGGTGGGTCAGGAAGGAATTCGTCACGACGTGGAGCGGGAGGAACGGGTGCATGTTGTCGTCGGTTCGCGACGACGACGACGACACCGCCAACAGAATTGATTCGATGTCGACAGGCGGAAGGAGCGCGACGACGTCGGTCACAACAGGGGTCACGTGGAGCCTTCGTTCCGACAAGTCCGCACTCAGCCGAGTCTCGGACAGGATCTTTTTAAACGTACCCGGGACCGCTTGCACATCGCCGGCGTCCCCGGTTTGCCCGTGGGCTGAGCAAAAGGCGGCGGCCTTCCCCGCGCTACGCGGGGACAACGTCTCGAGCCCTTTCGTGAAATCCTCGGAAAGAACCGAGTTGCAGTACTGCAGGTAAGCTGCGGTAGCCAGCTGTTTGCAACGGATGGCGGAGACCCCGAGGCTGCTCTCGCAGTGGTCGAGGGCGAAGGAGATCCATAGGTACTCTTGGCAAGTCAAGTGCTGCACGGTGTTGTCCCGCGCGGCGTTGGAGCCCCACCGTTGCTCGAACACGTTTTCGACGGAGAGGAAGTCGTCGAAGAACGTCTGGGTGTCGCAGCTAGCGAACGCGTTGAGGAATTCCGCGACGTGGCTCGGGCTCACCACCTTCAACGGCGCCAGGCACCCGGCATAGTCCTTCGTCGCCAGGCGCTGAGCAAGGGTTCTCGTGCCATCGGCGACGACGCGGGAGTTTGCAAGCGCTTCGGTGCGCGTCTCAAAGTTCGCTGCCGCCCCGGGTTCGTCCTTCAAGACCCAAAGCTTGCCCGAGCCCGAGCCGTCCTTAGGATGCGCCCACGTCGGCCGCACGCGCCGCGGGGCTTCCGGCCGCTCGGCGGCCTCCGCTTCCACCCAACCGCCCCACGAAGCGTAACGCGGGCTCCCGGCGCCCCCCTCCGCAAACCGCAGTCCAGCCCTCGCTCCCTTCATCGTGCCCCCCCCCCTTCCGCTGGCCGGTCTCCGCAGCAAAAAGCCGTGGAACCCGCAGATATCTTCCTCCCCCCGCCCCCTGGGATTCCTCTTCCCACCGGGGGGAAGTCAGACCGTGCCGAGCCTCTGATAAACCCTTTTTCCAGTGCCGGGGGGTGCGCCTCAGTCGATACGAGGTGCCCCACCCGTGAGCGGTGGACGCCCGGCGGGTTTGCGGGCGTGTCCAACCGCCGCAATGCCTCTCGGTAGCCGCAATGACTTCCTTTTCATTTGATCTTCGCTTGCATCCGCAGCGGACACTTCTACTCGTCCATTTGTGTGCGCTTTGTTTTCTTTCCGTCGAGGACCTGGCTGGCATTGATCGAAGGGGGTAGCAGTTTCTCAGAATTGTGCTTCACCGGACGACGTGGAGACAGAGTGCTTGTTGCAACATGTCGTGTCGAGCGCGCAAGCCGTATCTGTGTAGAGGGCCTTTCAAGCCTCCGCACTGGGCGGCGGCTTTCCTTTTCGGCACAGTTTAAACCGGTTCTGGGGTGGCACGCTGATCGTCAGCTGTCTTGACAAAGGATAACTGGTTCTCTTCTTGTCACCTTGCAGTGCAGCGACACCTCCCCTTTTTGCGAGCCCAGGTGCACCGGAGAAAGGGCCTGCAACAAGCCACATGGTCAAGGTTTGGAGAAAGGAGCCATGACAATTCTGCCTTCGGGTCTGTCTGTTTCACTGTCTGATAAGACTTCCTGCGTCTTGAGGTCTGACATCATGTCCATACGGTTATCATCAAGACGAAATCCATCGGTTTCGCACTCTCACGAAGGAAGTGGCACACTACAAATTTTCCGTGCCTAGGGCTTGGACGAAATACACGAGCCAAAGAGGTCGCCCCACAGGACATTCGAAGAAGCCGCCATTCCGACAACAGCATTCCTTGCGGAAAACGAACTGCCCGAAATTCTAACTTGCGACTTCGAACCGCAGGCAGAGCAAAAGAAACGGTCCGAATGGGTGGTCCCAATGAAACGACTAGACTGGTATTTGCGAACAAGACGTAACTTAAAACGGACAAGAACATTTCCGGAGATAGGGTCCTGCACCGAGAAACGAAGCAACGGGCGACCAGCAGCAACTCAACTGATTGAGAGAGAGAGAGAGAGAGAGAGAGAGACGAGTTAGAGTGCAGGGACCATCTCTCCGGGGAGTTTCCGGTCTCCTCACTTCTCTTCGCACTGCTACGGCGGGCGTAAGTCGCTCCGGAGGCGCTGATGGATGAGTGGGACGAGAATGTGCACGGGAGAACCTCCGGGTTTCCTGCATTGGCATTTTGGTGGGGGGCTTCGTTTACTTTCTGATGGGCAGCCGTTGTTCCAGAAATGTTCCTTAAGTACAACAGAACCACTAAGAAAAACAAAAAAAAAACGAGGTGTATCCTTTTTTTTTTTTTCTTCCCGACGACAACTAGTGTCAGACTAGCCTACCCGAAGGCAGTTTTTTTTTTTTTTTTTGCTGGGAGGGGGAAGAAAAACAGAAGCAGGGATGGGGGGGAAACCCCCGATAAACAGTAGTTGGGGCAAAAGCTATCACGTTCCAACACGGAAACAGCGTGCGTTTCGTATTGTGGCCACCTTGGTCGGAGCCGCCAAACCCGCCTTCTTTTCGATTTCAGTGTAGGTTTTCCGTGGTTCATTCGTGTCTCTTTCGTAGCATGGGCCCATGAGCGTTTGGCTGCCTGACGATGCCGACACTCCAGCAACAAGTCCGCGGAACCACCCCATGAGGGCGTGAACAAACCTTTTCTTAGAAGGATGTCCAAAACGATCCGTAGTACAATGCGTTTTGATAGTGTCGCCGTTCCTCAAGCGCAAGTCCTTCTGGCGTCAAGAAAACGCTAGCAGAGACTAACACGCCGGGTCTCCGCCAGTTGACAACTGCGGCGCAAAAGGTTAGAAGTAGACACGACACGCCTCGCCCGTAATCTGCGTAGCTGGAAGTATTTTCGCTCCACGCGGTTCGGACTCTGAACATGACCGAGCAGAATAGATTAGTGCATAGGTTCTTCAGCTATTTTGGTGAGACTCCGAGAAGTCCGCAGAAGCTCTGTTCTTGATGAGCATAACAACTGGGGTTGGTGCAGCGGCTAGCTGCACGGCATGCTGCAGCATACATACGACTGGGCAAGGCCAAGCAAACACGCTTCGGTTCAGCTTTGATTGACGTCTGAGGTCCGTTGTGGGGACCCTTTTACAAAAGAGGATAGGTGGAGTGTTTGATGTTGTGTTCCCTGCGGCGGGGAGGGGCGGGAGGGCGGGCGGAGGCTTGATCTTTAGAGATGCCACGCCTGCCCTTCAAATGTCGTGGCAAAACGAGCCGGATGCTCTTCGGTTTTGGTGCTGGCGTCAGATACCTAACCTGAATATCGTAGGGTCGTTCTTCTGCGATGCTGAGGGATGCCACCGGAATCCGAGCCACGCTGCCTCGTGTGTCCACCCCCTGTGATAGACTATATGTGTCGAGGTTAGAATGCAGGATATCTGTAGCGACGGCCTGCAATAGCCACTTGGTGACTATATATTTGCCTGGGATAGCGTACAACAGCCTGTGCTAGACAGCCTGTGATAGACAGCAGCAGGCAGTTCGATGCATTTCCGGGAAATAGGGGTGGACTGGCCCACGTGTGAGCACACAGTGGCGTTCTCAAAAGAGTAGCGGAATCAGCGGGGCCATGCGACAATCAGGCGAGGAGCACCCTCCCTCAGGCGAAGCCAACGTCGGGAAGCGAAGAAGCGACAGAAACAGAAACAAGACCCGAGCCCTTTGGTACAGAGGAACCCGCATCGATTTGCTGGCAACAGAAGAAACGTATCCAGATGGAGTGGAATAGGCGCGAAGCGGCGGCGGAAACCCGTCCGGATGCGCCTGAAGAGTTAGATGGAGGGAGGAGAGGTTGTCGTAGCGGCGCTCTTGAACGTAAATAGACGTGGTGCACGCTCCGCATGGATAGGCAGGCAGATGGTGCCGGAGACGCGGCCGCAGGGGCGCCGGTCGTGGTTTCCAATTTTGCTTTCCGTTTCGAGCGAAGACAGGGCTTTTGGAAACAATCCTCCTCGGCGGGAGCCACTTCATTTTTTTTTTCGCGCGCGTAACACGCAGGGTATTAGCGTGACCCTCAAAATCGTGTACAACCTGAAAATAATGTGAGGGATAGCCAGTTTCTGGTGGGGAGCAATTTTTGTGTCGAAGAAAAGCCTCTGTTCGCTGTTGCACCGTGCCCATTCCGGTGCAGTGGGTTGGACCCCGGCTGACTATACCAGGCGCGCTTCACCGAGGACCCCCGTGTTTCAGATCGCGTCCCCCCCCCGCCTTGTATAAGAACGGGTTTGGGTTACATTTGTTGGCTCAGGCCCCGCGCAGCGGCAAATTTTTTTTGGATACACTTTTGAGGGGGGGGGGGTAGTTTCTTGGCCCCGCGCAGTGGCAATTTCTTTTTGGGTATGTTTCTTGGTGACGTGTTGATGACTGTCCCCCCCTGATGAAGACTCTAGCTAGGCCCCACCAGCAGTTGCTGGACCCAGTTTGTCCCTTACACCACGGGGCTGGCCCCCAGGGTTCCTGAAAAAACGTATATTTCTTTTGGATTTTCCGTTTTCCAAGGTGGACTAGAGGATGTGACACCAGTTTCCCCCAGATTTTTTTTTTGGCCAACAACAGCAGCTCGTGCTGGGCATCCGAACTCACCACAACCTACAAAACAACACAAGTTGCTGTAGGTGTCAGGATCCCACGATGCACAGAACGAGCGACGACGCATTAAGAGATCAAGCACACAGACACACTCACACAGCAGTGGCGGGGGGGGAGAGCTTAGTTTAGTGTTTGGGCAGGATCTGGCCTCACGTACGTTTGATGCTAGCATCAAGTCTTCGGGGGCTAGGAACGCTGTGCCTGCCGAGGGCAAGGTTTCGATCCTCCTGACAACTGTGTCTGAGTGCCCCTCGCTGAGGAAGACGAGGCTGGTACTTCGCATTGGACCGAAGAACGACGCGACCCAGCTCCAAATGATGCAGGAGGAACGCCCACGCCATACTGGGCACACGCAACTCCAGCATTTTTTACGTAAGCGCCAGCTTGAAAGGAAATGCTCGACGATGCTGCCTGACAAAGAACAGAAGGGATCCCAAGTGCTGTAACTACACGTGTTGAACGGACGTGAGGTCATGCGGGTCTACCCTACGCGACAAATCACACAAACCCAACAGGTCAAAGTCCTGAGTGAGAAAACAACACACGGTGGTGTAAGCGAAGAACAAATCAGATTGTGTTTGTTTTGTGTTTGCCCCTTACCTCTATATTTCCTCCCTTCCATTCGGAGTCGAAGCAGCTACGTCGAGTATTTTTGTGCGTTGAGGTGCACCGACACGGGGCGGGTGCCGGCACACGCTGTCCTGATAGGTTGAACATTGCATAGCCCGCGATGAACGAGAACAACGCGAAGGCAAAACGGCTGCCGTGCTTCGTTTGCTGTCTGGGTACCCGGAATCGCCTCCGAGAAGAAGCGCGGGTGCCGATCACTTTTTCGGCTGCCCCTCACCGAGAAGAAAGGCGGAGAGGTACTTCGCGCCGAGACCGATGAGCAACGCGACCCAGCTCCAAACGATGCGGAGGAATGCCCACGCGATGGTGAGCACGCTTAAAACAAGCTTTTTCGCGAGCTGAGGAAACTTGAGCGCGAGCACTGACGCGGCGACGACGACACAGGCCACGCCTATCACCACAAGATTGTCCATAACATAGTCTGATATGAATGAGAAGAAGGACAGGACGAACGCGAAGAACTCGAAGACTAATGAGAAGTCGAAGCTGGGCAATTCGAACATTGGGCCCCTATCTTGGTTCTCGTCGCTATCGCAGTAGTCGGAAACGTCTTCGGGTACAAGGAGGTCGAGCAGGGCCCAGAGGAGGAGAAGAACAACGGAGATCAGCAACGACCACGTCTTTGCGTCTTTCTCGATGTACAGCTTCCTGTTCAACCGTTCCATTATTGAGCGCACGCCGGGTCGCATACTGACGGTGCCAGTGAAGCCTTTCCACGTGATGTCGCCGGTCATTTCCTTGCAGTTTTTGGCCATCTCCAAGCGAGACACCACGTTGCTGCTACTGCGCACTTCCACTCCGACCGCACCTGACCTCTTGTTGTAGAATTCGAGGTGCACAGTCTCCGTCCGCGGGACTGCTGCCGGCAGCTTTCCGTGTATCGTTTGTTTTGCTGTTTTTGTTTGTTTTTTTGTTTCTTTTCCGTTGTTCAAAATCCTGGGCTGAAGCATTGGATTGGGGTTGAAGCAGGTCAGCTCGTAGGCCGACGGAAGCCGCCTCAGGTGGAGAGCTTGCGAGGGGCTAGTTATTTTCTCCATTTCCTGTTTCGTCTACAATGAGATCCTCAATCCCATGTTTGTTGTGTCCGCCCGGAAGCCGAAGGCGAAATAGATACACCATGCACACCATGCACACCATGCACACCATACACGCCATGCACACCATGCACACCATGCACACCATGCACACCATGCACACCATGCACACCATGCACACCATGCACACCATGCACACCATGCACACCATGCGCAATGCTTTCACGCCGAGTGGGCGCGACACCGACCGGCAGCCCGGTGGCTGTAGACGTAAAACCTACAAGCGCATTTGAAACGAGGTTGCCACCTTTCAAGCATAAGGTCAAGAAGGCAACTTTCCATTATTTATTTGTCTTCTGGGAACACGGATTGTTCTCGATGCGGACGTACTATGTAGTTCGTCCGCAAGGGGCTAACTTGGAAAAGAAATGCGTAGTTTTGTTGAAAACGAGCTTGCTTTACGGTACGTGTTTTTAACACGGGAACACGGTTTGACACGTCGAAAAGCACACCTGAGTAAACGTATGGGCTAACTTGTGTGTTGCTGGAGACGCCGGACCATTCCACGACCAGGTTGCCAGAGGCCGACGTCACATGCGGGGTGATGGTACCGACCCAATTCTTCCCCAAAGGCGATGCAAGCAGCGCGTGGCCCTCGAATGACTGATTATTCGTGCATATAGACGCACGGTCTCCGATGCTTGACGCTGGTGTGGCAGGCATTGACTCGTTGCTAAGAAACTGCTCCGTCTGAAAGCGTGGTTGTAGTTTGGTGCTCCATTTCTTATGCTTGAGTTTGCACAGTTTTGTAATGGATTCCCTCTGAACTAAACTAACTGCACTTTTCTGACGGGTCTGACGACCAAATCACCTCGCTCTCCTCTCCCCCCAAACTAGTACCCTGGGGTTGTCCCCCACTGAACCCAGATTTGCCTGTACCTTGCGGGGTTACAGCATGCTTCCTCCATTGAATTTCGCAAGTCGCGGCAACCATCTATAAAGCAGGCGTTTCTTTCTTGTTCGGGTAGAGTTTTCCCTTTTTCACCTGAGTTAGGGATCTCCTTCTGGTACACCGACATGCAAGCTGTAGCAGTGACATGATCTTCAGTATGGTGTTGGTTCGCTCATTGTGCAGGCTTCCAATTTAGAACACATTCCAACGTCTCGGAAAATAAATAAGGGGACACACCTCTTGACTGATTCTGTGGAAGTCCTTCGGCTGGAAGTCCTTCGAACGCTGTCGAGCAATCGGGAACAAGTCGCCAGTCTTGTGTGTGTCTAACAAGTCCGGCTCCCCGTCGGCATGGTTTTGATGCAGCGTATCGAACGCTTCGATGTGTTTTGCGAAGTCCGATGCTGCGTCGTCCATAGACTCCAATGGCATGGTGGCAGTCGTGCATCCTCTGGGTAGGGAGTGATCGTCGCTGTGAAAAGTGACTTCAACGGATAGCGTCGGCTCCGGCACAAGCGGAGGCAGCTGCAGTGCTTCGGAGCTGGGCTGCACGTCGCCGAGTGAGAAGCGCTCGTCCACCTTCGACACGCCGACGTACAGGCTCATCTCCAGGGGGTCCACGTTCAGAGATTTGCTGATGCGCTTCTTCAGCATCTCGAACGTTTCCGTCGGGTGCGCCTTGATCGTCAAGCACCGGCAACTTTCTCCGCCAGTGAGGATATTCGCCCTCACCACCCACTGTCCTCGGCCAGACGGAAATGACTCGAAGCTCTCGTTCACCTGCGGTTTGTAGTATTTTGAAAACTTCTCCTCCAGGATTGTCGCACGCATATTGTGGTTGCTTAAGCCCAATCTTTCCGGTGTAGACGAAAGCCACGGTGCAGACAACGATCTGCCTGTGTAAAACAAAACGCGGCATGCTGGCGTCGCCCACTTCGTGGTTGACAGAACCCCATGACATGGATATCAAGTGCCGCGCTACACGACTGTTTCGCTTACAAGCGAAGAACACGAGAGAGACGGACGCTTCGTTTTGTTTTCCCACTTGAATATTTACCCTGCGATGTCATGTTCAGGCTGGGAATTCTGATAAATCGCCAAATACCCAAAAACACGCTGCCTACGTCTTAGCCAATGTTAGTAGTACTAAAAGAATTTCACTGGCTATCGGTCAATTGCAAATACTCGAGCCGGTGTGTACAACGCCCCAACCCCCGGGTGCCGGCAGGTCGGTCGTGGCATCGCAAACTGCCAGCTCCCGTATTCTCGAACCGGCACGATTTACTCGGCTGTTGCTCTGTAAGAAACACGCGCCGCTGGTTGCAAGAAGCGTTTGTTCTTCTCTCGGTCCATTGTATCCGCGGCTAGGGTGTTCGGCTGAATCGTGCTGGATTATTTCAGCACGTAGTGTGACAGCCGTCGATTCGAAATCTGCACCAGCCGGTTGCAAACAACAGCAAAAAGAAAAGGAACGAAGCAGTGGGGCAGGGAGCACACCGCTTGCTGGCTGTCGGCCGGGGATGAGATGTCAGGCCTCGCGTGCGAACTGTGGCCGTTGAGGAAGGTGTTTGGAGTCAGGCCAAACGTGTCAGCGCCGTTGGAGTGCTGCCGGTGGAGCGAGTCGGCGGAAGGCGACGGCTGGAAGGGGAGGGGTGCCAACGCCCCGTTGGGCAGGGTTGCGCTGTTTGGAGCGTCGCTCGCAAAGCTGGGCAGCGGGGGGTCCCGGGCCATGAACTGGTCAGGGTCTACGGGGACGGACCGGAGCAAATAACTGTCGGGCGGCGGGACTGGGCCCGCAGCAACGTCGTGCGACGTTTTGGACGCAATCGGGGCGCCGTCAGGCAGCGGTTGAAGGTCGTCTGAACCATTTCCGTTGCTCCGGCGGCGGGCTGTCACGAAGTTGGCGTGCAAGTCGCTGGGGGTCCTGCGGCTAGGCAGGTCATCCGCCTGCTGGGAGTGCTCGCGCGGGAGCTGCGGGGTGGGCGGCGGTGTGTTGGTGTACAGGATGGGCTGGACGCCCGGCGGGATGACCCGTGTCGGGGGCGGCGCGCGCTTCTTGTCGGCGGCATCGTCCTCGGCTTTTTTCTCGAGCATCGCCTTCCACTCCTTGTTCCGCCGGCTCAGCCGGGCGAACTCTTCGGGCGACAGCCCGGACTTCTTTTTGGACGGCTTCGACGTCGGATGCGCTTCGATCATCCGCGGCGCGGCGTCATACAGCGTGCTTCTGTCGGACATCGGCCACTGATCGTCTCGCACTGGCAGCCCGTGTGAGCGTGAGCGGGAGCTGGCGTCGAGGTCCCGGAGGAGGAGGCCGTTGTACTTCTGCTCGTTGCGGAGTTCTTCGAGGAGTTGGTCGATACCTTTGCCGGCGGGTGTTGGGTTCGAGCGGTCGCGGGCACCGGCTTCGCCGTACCCGCTGCGGCTGCCGAGGTCGCCGACGCTGCGGCTGTCGCGGGACGACGACGACGGGATGCGGCGCTGCCTGTCGCTGCCCCTGCCGACGCTGCGGCCCGCCTCGCGCGCGTACTCGGACGGCTCGCGGCTGCGGCAGGTGCCGAACTCGGGGCCGGTGCCCCGCGAGCCGACGCTGTCGCGCCGCCGCGGCGGCCGGTCGTACGACGCGTGCAGATCCCTCTTCTCCTCGTACTCGCTCCGGCCGTCGCTGACGGGCCCGTCTCCCCTTACCGGCTGCAGCCTCGCAAGCCGCCCCCTCCACCCGGCGGGGCTCGACGTGCTGGTGGATGAGCGCTGTTTCGTTTTAGAGTGTAAGTTCACTTGGAGATACGGAATGTGATAGTCTCCGGGTGACGTACAAGTTCTTTTAAGGTATCGCATACTAGTGTGCGCATCGTATCAGCAGTAGTTGCAGTACGTGTGCTTGTGCGTGTGTCGTTGTTGTCTATTGCCGACTGCTCGACTTATTTTAGAGGCGCTCTCATTTCCTATGTGTCTTGACATTTCCGGGGTTCTTGCGACCGACACCGTTTTGTGTGTTTCCCGCGGTATTCGCTCAGTCAGCCGCTTGTGGCGGCGTTCTTTTGATCGGACCTCATAGGAATAGTCTCAAGTATTTTCTACAACGCAGGTGCTTACATATATAATAAAATCCTCACTCCTATGCTTGCGTCTGTCACTCTCGTCCACCGCTCCTGCTCTGCTTGCCGCGCGCCGTATGGTTGGAGTCAAAGATGAAACCAGAAAGCTGCTAAATCTTGCTGCTGACCACATGAAGTGGCAGACAAGTTTATTTTCCTACCAAAAAAAATTGGTATGGCGCTTTCTTTGTGTGCGCACTAGCGGAACTCACCTGCTTTGCCAACTACTAATTTTTTGTACCAACAAAGCATTGCTAACACAAAAAACAAGGATAGCATACGATATCGCTGTAGTCGCGATACGAGTCGTCATGACGACCATTCGCACGGTACGGCTTCTCCACAGGCAACCTGTCGTCCTGCTTTCTTGGCCGGCTGTGAGCCCCGCTGAGGCGCTCAAGAAAGAGACGGTCTTCCACTTCCCGTCTGGTCGGCGCATAGCCTCCGCTGCGTTCTCTAGACGTGGACTGTGTTGATATGGTGTAGTGATACTGAAGATGGGAGAGAGGGAGAAGAACTAGAGCGCAGGGTCCCATCTTTTTCATCTCTCCTTCGTGTTGTATGCTCTGGGGTTGCCCGTCTCCACGAGCAGTGAATTCCAGGACTACCGTAAATGTGTTTATTAGTGAAGGGCTTCACTAGTGAAGGGTTTTATTCGTGAGCGGTCAAATTAGTGAAGCTTTCAGCTCAGAGTTTGTGAACACTTGACCGTTCACCCCATTAAAACGGGCCTTCTGAGTGCACTTGGCATACTGGGGCGCAAGCCCTGGAATCCTTCACAACCACTTGCGTGTGTGTTAATGAAAGAAGACGGCAACGGAGTGACTGGGAACGCTACCCCGACTAGCACGAAGGTCCGTTGTTATTACTGAACGGTCAAATTAGTGAGGTTTTTGGCTGAACATTGACCCTTCACTACTAAACCCATGTACGGCACAGCTTGCAGCCCGTACACTGCAGGTAGCCACGCGAAATTCACACAAGAAAGTCTGCACGACTACGTAGCTTCCTTGGGACTGTGCACCAACCCGTCGCAACGGCATTTACCTTTTGCAGCCGTCCAGTGAGACTACATGTGGCTCATTGGCCCTGTATCCACTCTACCGTGACGGTTTCGTAAAGAGAGTAAAAGTTCGCTTTTCTTTGTGGTTCGGGTGATTGTCGCTCAATAATTCTTTGACCGCAGCAAAATCTTCGGTTGCTCTGCTGACTCGCTGACTGCACTGCCAGTAGTTGGGGTGCTGATAAGGTAGAAAGTGGGCACTCCCCGATTTAGGCGGGTTGTGGTTTCGTGAAGCACCCTGACAGGTTGGATCGAATTGTAGTGCGATGTTCACGCTATTTAACCGGCTACTTTAAATGCCAAACGGTGAAAGGGTTGACATACTCTGCGACCAGGCGTCGAGCTTCTGCGCTTTAATCGTTCAAGCTCGGAGACGGTGCTCGGCGAGATGCCAGTGATACGCTCTCGGTCGTTCATCGTAGAGCTGTACTTGCTGTCAAAGTACGCCCGCTCGCGCTCCCTGCTTTTGCTTCTGCTGCGGCTGCTCTCCCTGTCTCTGTCGGGCAGGCTGTCCCTGCCGTACCTCGATGACTTCTCCCTGCTCGCGCTGCGATGGCTGTGTCGGTCAGCGTACTCATCGTACCCGGGCCTTGCGCGGTAGCTCATATTCACGGTGTTCGTATTGCACTCCTCCCCCCTCCCCCGCCCCCTGGTTCACCCTCCGCCGCCTCGCCCTCCCACCAGGTGGCAGCTGCTTTGGGCAGCCTAACCTCACCCGCTTGTCTGTTGAGAGGGATCCCTGTTTTAGCCACATGCAATGTGTGAGGAAACTGAACCGCCCAAGTAGGACCTTCTGGTCGATGATCATTTGCCAATTTGCCACCTGAAACCACGTCCAGGATTTGGGCGCAGGGTAATGCGGTCAACGAAAACTCTAATTTCCTTTTCTACTTCTCCTACTCTCGCGGTGTACGGTTTTTTGCACGCACGTGGGTTTTGGTGGCCTGTGGCGGGATCTATGGCGGCCGTTAATGCAGGCCATCGCTACAGATACTCTGCATTCTGACCTCAACTATGGCAGCCGTTCGTGGGCATTCGGTGGCTGTCGGAACGCTCTGAGCTCGCCGGCCGTCGAGGAACTTGAGCTTCCTGGCCTAAGGATCAGGGGATCCACCGAGGGAAATTGACTTTGTTGGGGTCCTTGTTGTTCTCTCGAGCGCTACTAAATAGAAAAGTAGATGAGAGAGGCGTGTGACGGTTGTCAACTGGCCCCACTGTAACGAGGTGTTGATACGTGCCGACATATGACATACCAACGATCACAGGCGACTGCATGTCAGATGCGGCATGGCATATGTATCACAAGCAGCTGAAAAATCATGATCCGAGCAAATACGTGATACCGATCAGATACTAGAGGAGTGCACCATTTATGGCTGCTTGCTGGTTTGTGGCACGGACACACATTTGAGAGAAGAAAACGCGAAGGACTGCCTTTCGCGGCTGGGATACTGTGTCTTGATGAGCGCTCAGGAACGCACACCGAGACAACGGGCGTTCGTGGAGAGAGGTCGGGAGGATGAGCGTCGACGACTGGTTCGAAAACCGGCGTATGACTACAGGTCGGTGGAAGTGCTGACTCGAGCATGGCAGGGACACCACAACAGAAGGGCCGGAGCCTCAGTTTGGTGTTTCGGCGGCAGCTCGCCCGCAATAAGTACCCTGACGAGGACCTAAATTCGGACAAAATTTGAACCTACTCATACTCAATACAAAGATAAAGGAGCCTCGGACCGTGACAGGACTTTCGATACGTCTCAGTTATTGAACCGGTGGCCAAGAGTTCCCCCATGAGGGGCGAAGGAGGACGTAGCGGGTCACAGCAGGATTTCCCTAGATTTGCCGATTGAGCGTTTTTCGCGCCTCGATTGCGCCGTTCATCAGCGGGCAACTTCAGGGGGTCCCCCTGGCGACAACAGCACGCTAGGCTGCGGACGCACCGTCGTCTAGGAGAACCGAGGCATCGACCCCGATTTTGCGCAGCGCCCACTCCGAGGAGGCCAGCTGCTCCGCCGTCGTCGCGGAGCGGACGCGCTTGCGGAAGGCGGGCACCGCCTTGATGAACGCCGCGGCCTGCGGGGACGCCGACGGGGAAAGCTGCAAGATGGCCATCGCCCACAGGAACTCGGCGAGCGTCTGGCCGTCGAGCGAGCCTCCGCCGCCGCCGCCGGCGGCGCCGGTGTGCGTCGACAGCGACGGCGACGAACCGGCGGACGCGAGCTTCATGCAGATTTGCGCGTGCAGGCGGGGCGACCGAACGTCAAACTTCGCGTACACGACCAGCACCCGGGCCGCGTCGCGGTCGCTCAGGCGCCAGACGGAGCCTGAGTCCGCCACGTGCTTGCCGGCGAGGTTCAGGAACAGCGGGCACTGCACCCCGCTGGCCGCCACCGCGTCGAACAGCTTCGGCACCAGCTTCGAGGTCAGGGCGGGCAGCCGGTCCCGCCGGACGAGCCGCCTCGTTATCTTCGAAAACGCGTCGGATACCAGCGCGGCGTCTTTGCACTTCAGGTCGACGAGGGAGCACAGGATCACCGTCGCGTCCCCGGCGCGCGGCATCGTCGCGTCGTCCGCATCGTCGTCGGCGGCGAGATCCATCCTGTGCAGGACATCCCGCAGCACAGCGTGGTGCAAGTCGAGCAGCGCCAGCCGCAGCTTCCGACTGGCCATGAACAGGCACGCCGCAGCGGTCGCGCTGTACTCACCAGGCTGCGACAGGTGATCAGGAAGGTGCTGCCGGAAGGTTGGCACCTGGTCGGTGACGGTCCATTGGTCAACCGGCGTCGGGTTGCTTCTCGTCTCCGTCCGCCGGCTCGGAGTCTGCTTGGATTCAACCAAGAACTCCGCCCCGTCGGAGACTCGACCCGTGGCGCGTTCTGCCTTGGCCACAGCAACGTAACCCGCCGGCCGGCGGTGCCGGAGGTTGCCGTCGAGGGCGGCGAGGACGGTTTCGACGAACAGCGCCGCCGCTTCGCCGCCGCTGTTGGCGCAGCTTTGCAGCAGCTGCGTGAGCACGAACACGTTGGCAATGCCCGCCAGTTTCTGCGGCGAGGCATCCAGGTCCGCCACGACCGACTCGATTATGACGGCGTCCGTGTGCAGCCTAGTGCTGCTCCAGACAAGCTTGTTCAGCTCCCTGGCTTGCAGGCCCAACAGGAACTTCGGCTGCGAAGCGAAGAGGCCTATGATGTTGAGATGCTCCCGATCTGTCACGACTTGCAGCCTCGCGTAGCTCCACAGCACAGCGGCGGCGACGGGGGGGTGGATACCGGGCTGCGACGTGAGGAAGGGTAGCGCGGCCTCGTGGAGGTCGACGGAGCGGTGCCGCAAGGCGGCGAAGTGGCACAGGGAGTGGCACAGCGGGTCCAAGCCGACGCTGTCGCTGTTTAAATGGGCGAGCAGCGTGTCCGCGACGCGCGCCAGCAGCTCCTCGTCGGCGCACCGGGCGGTGGCGAGCCCCGCAAGCAGCAGCGCGCACTCGGCGTCGGGCACCCGCCGCCTGGCCGCCGACAGCGTCCGGAACACGTCGTTCGCAACGCGCACCACCAGCGGGATCGCGCCCGCAGCACCCCGCGGCTCCTTGAGCGTGTTCCTCACGGCCATGCTCGGCTCCTCTCCCGGGGGCGGCAGGAGACCCCTCTCCTTGAGCGTGTTCCTCACGGCTTCGGCCATGCTCGGCTCCTCTCCCGGGGGCGGCAGGAGATTACTCTCCTCGAACGTGTTCCTCCCGGCTTTGGCCATGCTCGCCTCCTCTCGCGGGGGAGGCAGGAGACCCCTCTCCCCAAGCGTGTTCCTCACGGCTTTGGCCATGCCCGGCTCCGCCAGGGCGAGCCGGGGCTCCCGGTCGCTCCGCGACCGGCGGCCGCCCGCGGTGGCGATGCACCACACGGTGGTCCCGATGTGCAACGCGGCTTCGCCGTCTGCGGCGATCTCGCGTGCGCGCCTCGCGACGACGCCTGCCGCGTGTTCGGGAAACGCGGCCGCGACGCACGGCGGAGTAACGTGCCGGACGACGGCGAGCGCCTTCCACAGCACCCGCACCGGGACCACCCCGAGGAGCTCGTAGACCGCACGCGCGAGGTCGCCACGCGTGGGCCCACCCGCCTCGGGGTCGGAGGAATGCAGCAGCGACGACGGGGGAAGCCGCACGCAGGCATACGCTAGGGACACGCCCTCTGCCGCCTTCGTCTCGCGGAGCCGCGCGGAGCCCAGCAATTGCCGGGCGATCCGAAAGCACAGCTGCGTGAAGGCGGGGGGCACGTGACACCGGGGCCCGGCGAGGAACGCCTCGCAGAGGTTCGCCAGCGCGGCGGCCGTCGCGAAAGGCTCCGGCGCGGCCGTCGAAGGGTCGCCCCGCCGCCGGGACGGAAGCAACAGCTCGGCGACGAACCTGCGGAGGCAGGTCACGACCTCGGGGGTGCCCGCGAGCAGCACGGCTCGGTACGCGACGTCCGCGGCGTCCGCGTAGACAGCGGAAATCCCGTCGGCGCCCCGCTTGCGGTCCGCCAGCACGGACGCGCACACCCGCGCCAACGCGGCCTCCGCGAACCTCGCCACGCAAGCCTCCGCCCCCCCCTGCACAGCGCGGCCGGGGCACAGGGCCCGCAGGGCGGGGGACGCGACGCTCAGCGGCAGCTTGGCCCGCAGGAGGTGGTCGAGCACCGGCGGCAAGCACGAAGCCGGCGCCCGCAGCCGGGCGAAGGCGTGCAGGGTGTCGACGGAGGCTCTCGGCGGCGGCCCCGGCCGCGCGGACGGGCGGAAGGCGTCGGCGGTCAGGCGGAAGAGAACCGACAGGGCCTGCGGCGCGAGCCCCCGGAAAACCGGCGGGTCGGCGGAGGCCCCCGGGACGGCCTTCGCCAGGACGAGCGTCGCCTCGTCGGGGGTCAAACGCCGGACGTGCCGCTCGATGCTCCGCAGGAGCAGCCCTCGCAGCGCGTCATCCTTCCGCGAGAAACACCCTTCCGAAAGGATGGGCTCGTCTCCGCCTTGCCCGCGGGAGCCGTGTGCGCCTCGTGCGTGTAAGTCGAACTTTGAGTGCGTGAGCCCCTCCGAAGAAAGGTCCGTCGCACTGTGTGCGCCCCGTCCGCCGCACGTCCCCTGCGGCCGCGGCGCCGCCGGCAGCGCGTGCGCGAAGAACGGCAGGTCCCCCGCTATCTCGGCGAGGTTCTCCTCGTCTCCGGGAGGCCGTGCTGGAGTCTCAGCAACGGTTGCCGGGTCGGCTTGCGGGTTCGCGAAACCTGGGGCCGCCTCGGGTGCATGCTGCGTGGGTGCGCCTGTTTCAGTTCCATCGGGCAAGCCAGAAAGAATAACGGGCCCCTCCCCCTCCTTCTTGCCGGGAGGTCGTGCTGGAGTCTCGGCAACGCTTGTCGGGTCGGCTTGCAGGTTTCCGGCCCCCGGGGCCTCTTCGGGTTCATGCTGCGCGGGTGCACCTCTTTCGATTCCGTCGGTCAAGCCAGAAAAAGTAACGGGCACCTCCCCCTTCTTCCTGCCGGGAGGCCGTGCTGGAGTCTCGGCAACGCTTGTCGGGTCGGCTTGCAGGTTCGCGAACCCTGGGGCCTCGGGTTCATGCTGCGTGGGTGCGCCTGTTTCACTTCCATCGGTCAAGCCGGGGAAAGCAACACAGCCCCTCTCGCGGTTGTCCTGCTGTTTGGGCGCGCGGCGCCGACTCCCGCCGGAGCTCTGCAACAGCGGGGCGAAAAGGCTGCCGGCCGCGTCGTCGGCGGCGTAGCCGCGGGACGGAGGCTCGGTGGGCCCCCGGTGCCGCAAGGCGTCGGACAGCAGCTCCGCGGCTTTCTTGCAGAAGGCGGGGTGGTGGTTGCTGAGGACGGCTGGGGACCGCGATTCGAGAACGCGCTTGCAGTGCGGCCACGTGAGGAGCGGGTCGGACGACAGGCGGGCAAGCAACGCATGCTCCAGCTCGGCGGTGTAAGCTGCCGGCTCCGCCACCTTCCCTGGGGGCAGGGCGTGCAGAATGGACACGGCGGACTCGAACGAAAACAGCTTCGCCTTCCTCGTCGCCACGGCAAGCAGGGCCGCTGAGGCGTCGTCGTCACCCCGGCCCCTGCCCGCTTGGTACTGCGGAAGGTGCGGCAGGACCGCGGTGAGGACCGGGGGCAGATGCTCGGCCAGCCACGCGTTCGGCCCGATGGCCGACAGCCGCAGGAGGAGCTGTGCCGCTTCGGCTGAAGACAGGGCGCCGCCGGCGTTCTTGCCTTGCTTGCCTCGTTTCAGCGCGCCCCTCCTCTGCACAGCCGCGGCGGCGTCCGCGGGAGTCACGACAGCGCGAAACGACGCGAGCTTGCGATGCATGCGAGCCCCCTACGTTCAGCCCGTTTGCGCAGCTTCGAAAAAGAGCCCGCGGGCTCTTCTCTTTTCTTCTCAATGCATCACCCACCTGCCATATTTTTCTTTTTTATTTTTTGCAGAGTCAAGGGCAGTGCATAATACAGAGACGTGATTTTGGCCAAAAACAGGTGTTTTGCGCACCTGGACGTTTTTTGGCCTGAAGGCTTTGTATTCGGGCACAGTGGGAGGCACAGCTCTTGGGGTCGTGGGTCGTTTCGGTGTCGGGTGGTGCGAGCGTGAGGCGTGTCTATCCAAGATGGTGTGTGAGGGCAGTATTCATGGCATTCACGGCGGGCAGGGGTTTATATGGAAAGCTGGGTCCTCTGTATTCCTCCACATGCCTGTGGGGGTGGTTAATTTTTTACCAAGAAAGTGTTTTCTCAGTGTGGTTGCGGAGCTGCACCCAAAGACCCTCCATTCCAGCCCAGTGTAGGCCAGCGCAGCATAGCGCAGCCCAGCACTGCCGAACTGTGTCTCGTTCGTGTCTCGATCATAAAGGAAAAGGTGTGTCAAGTGTACGGCAGGGAACTTCAAGTCAAAACAACGTAAGCTGCAAACGGGGTGTCGCCACAACCAAGTACTCCCTCATAAAAGAGTCAAGGAAGTCCGCTGTGACTGGCTCATTCGACTGAAAACTGGACGCCAAGAACAAGCACCGGCGTACAGAGGCATCCAGCAATTTATTTCGCAGGTAAGTGCGCGTCAACTTTACGAGAGAGAAGAGAAGCATTTGAAATGCTGCAGATAGTTCGCTTGCTTTGCCTTCCCTCAGCAGAGTCTGCGATAATGGACCTAGTGGTAATTAGTCGCCCGGCTGCGCCCACCCGCCCCCCCCACCCCAGGCTGGCTCCCCGGGCCCGGCCCGTTTCAGTGGTCCCCCAGTGCTGGCCACTCACGGCGGCCCCCCGACAATTTTTCTTTTTTTTTGTTGGAGCGTGGGGTAAGACCCCCTTATAAATCACTGGTCAAGGGTCTATCCTTCAGGGCCCCTTGTGATCCGGGGTAAAACACAGATTGCACCCAGAATTGGCAACGCTGGCTGGCCCGAAGGTAGCCGGCGGAGACTTCCTACAACTTCGCGCGGGTTCCGTCTGTGTGTCTGTCCGGTGTTTCTGGGCCTGGTTTCGGTCAGGAAGCGGATCCCCCATTCTCTTCGCTTTCTTCGCCCGTCTGACAAGTCTACCAACGGGCCTTTTTCCTTTCCCGTCTTTCCGCTTTTTCTGGACTCGCCTATGCCCGAGTCAGAATCTCGTCTCTGATTCTCGTCTGAACTCATCATACGAGTGTAGACGAGAATCTGTTCAAAGTGACTTTACTCGGGATATTTTGGCCGCCAGGTCTATTTTGGGGCATGGGTGGCTCTCGTCTGTCCCGCCTGAAGCTACCCATCCTCGAAGGCAGTTGAAGTATGGCTAAAGATAAAGAGAAAGCACATCAACCAAGCAAAGGGCAAGCTACTTCTTTGAAGGAGAACGGCGGGGCTGCAAGAACGTACGAATGGCTACCGCACTGGTCCCATCTGCAAAGTGTTTCGGTTCTTTAAGCCATGCGCACTTTCTTCATCCTGCTTTCTTGACGTAGCAGAAGTGAGGATAGTACGCCGCCATGTGATCGGTCTTAGTTCTTCAAAATTTGCTTTCGTGAGACACAAAAAAAAGGGTCAACGACAAAACGGATTATATATAACTGGATTACGACAAAGTGGATTATTAGTGGATTATAATCCAGTAATAATCCACTTTGTCGCTTTTGATAATCCACTTTGTCGCTTCTGGCAACTGGCATGAATTGTATAGGGGGACCCTTTCACAAAAAGTTTCCACAGGGAAATGTTGTATACGGACTCCGGTAGGGGTTTTGTGCCTAAACACGACAGATCGTCGATGAAGCGGCGTGTCAGGCTAAGCAACGCCGTGTCCCCGTCTTCCAAGAGTCGCATGACGTACTTCCGCTCTTTCGCATAGTAAAAGAGGTTGGCGATGTCCGGGGAAGCGTTCGCACCCATTGGGATGCCTAGTGTCTGCCTCATGAGTACCCTGTTGACCAGAACATAGGTATTCGCCAAGCAGAAAGTTAGGAGAGCCTTAAGCTCCTGCGCTGAATATGCCGCTTCATGTGATCTAACATCCGTGTCTACCTTAAAGGCGAAACAACGCTTCTTTCGGGTCAATCCGTGCTGGCTTTTCGGACGTACTAACACGAGCTTTCCCACGTCAACCGTGCAGCTTCCGCCGCAAAGGCTTCATCTATTGTCCCCGCAACCGCATTTAGCAACTCCTCAAGCTCCAGCTGGTCGTCCATTGTCGTAAGGTCAAATGTACCAGCGTCCAGCTGCGCGAGTTCATCGGCATGCGTCTTCAGGAAAAACGCCGTGTCGTCGCTAGACTCCGCGACCCAAAAGTATCGGTAACCAGTTGCGTTGAACCGTATGTCGTCCTCCCGCGTCGGAGGATGCCCATGATCGCTTTCAGCAAGCCGGTCAGGTCTAGTTGCGCGTCCGTCGTGGACGAGAACGTGGTCTTCGGGCGGGCGTCCCGTTCAGTATTGGCCGTCTCGGCGTCGGAGTCGACACAGTTCTTCCGCGACACCCCGGCGATGTAGCGCATGGACGTCCACTTCCTTGTGCAACTTGAGGGTGCCATACAGGTACGGGAGGACATTCGACGAGTGTAATCCTTCCCGTTCCAGGTAAGCCTTGTGCCTCGCAATGACTTGTCCAGGCGTCTCTTAGTTCGCGCTGTGATTGACCTTCGCATGCAAATCCTGGTTGTAAAACCATCTACAGACGAAGCCAAAATCGTGCGAGCTCTTGTCTACGGGCAGGATCACGAGATGCTCCTGCAATTCCGACAGTGCTCCACCCGTCAGTTCCGGATCCGGGAGAGGTCAACATCTTTCCTCGCAGCATCCTCGCGAAGTGCGGAGGGGCGTCCTTGAAATGCTTTTCAACGAACTGGGCCACCGCCTTGTCAACCTCCCTGCAGACGGCTTCCTCCCCACCGTCCGGGCGGAACTCGCGACCCTTGTCAACAAAGCGAAACAAGCTCGCTTGACGTCCTGAGGAGGTGTGCCTGCCCACACGCATGCCTTTGGATGTGTATCCGTCCAAAAGGTAGCGTTGGCAAGGGCAATCCCCAGGGGGAGGGGCCGGGGTAGAAGTCGTTTGCCACGAAACATCCGTGAAGTTGGGGAGGATTGAGCGACGTGGAAACCCTCGTGTTCACGAAGTCCGTCGAGTCCGCGAGCGCTTCACGGAGTTCGGTATCGTGACGGAAAATGGCAGCTAGTGTCCTTTCATCCATCATCTTGCTCACCTGTCGTATGCAGAACCAAGGCGTCCGTGCTGCTTCTTCTTTTCCGCTAGATGGTTGATTTCGCAAAGCCTCGCCATGAGCAGCTACCTTCGGGTGTTGCAGGTGCTCAACCATGAACATTCGCACCCAGGTACGTACTCTGTAGACGCGACTCTTCATCCACGGGTTCACGTCGTATGCCCGCAGGGTGTCTTCATCGAGCCCGAACATGCTGCAGATGCTTCCGGATGCCGAAGTACGTGCTTCGACTCTGGTCCACATGGATTTGCCCATCCTTCACATGCACCCAGACGTCCCCGCGTTCTCGGGAACGTTCCGGAATATCCTGCCCGCTGTCCGGCTTGCTCTTGAACGACGGAGCAGATCGTGGCCTCGTACCTTGGTTGTTAAAACCCCTCGCAGTACTGATCGTATTGACTGCGGCTTTAACCTCGCGATGCAAGCCATCTCTATCGGCTCGGCAACCTTGGTGGGGAAAAGGTGGGGAAAAACGCGTAAGGTGGTCGCTTGAGCCTGTCCTGCTTTGTGTTTCGGGGGGAAAATCTTAGTTTAATGTTTAGGCAGAGCACTCAGTGCAGTCAGGCTCGATCGCTCGACCGGTCAAGTCACTTTCCGAAACCCCCTCTTTTTTTTTTTTTTTTTTGGACAGGAATTTGCCACAACTTTTTTTTTGCATTGGCAAATACAGGTCAATCAATCCTATGCCAGAAAAAAAAATTCCCACGCTACGCGTGGGAAAACAACATGTGGTGTTTTAGAATAAAGTTCCCTTGTTCGCTTGAAACTCTGGGTTTTAGCTGAAACGGGCAGTCTCACAAAGTTAGTACACTGTCGTGCATCAGTAGTAGGACGGCTTAATACGACTTTTTCAGTAGCTTCGCTTGTGAATCATTAGTGCCATGAACAGGTCGACAACCCAGTTTCACTGTCACATCGTCCATCATGCAAAAGATGGGCCCAGAGTGACGAGTTTCGGGGTTGCAGTGGAGTCTTCAGATGCCTGAGGCAATGGAACACTGTTTTGGTTTTGTAGGTGGGCCTCATTATGACTGCTGTGACCTTGGCATGTGCCTTCGTGGGTGTGCTGCTGCTTCACCACCTTGTTGTAGACCCCAGTCTCTGTATTCTGGCTGCAGCCGAACATACTGCAATCCAGGAGTTGGTGAGTGGAGTTGGGAATCCAAAAGCTTGCCCTTGCCCCCGTGACCTTAGCTTTCCGTTTTCCCACCATTTTCTACTACTGTGTGGCACTACCCATGGCAGACTTTAAAGTCACTTTTCTAAAAGGGAAAAAAAAAAAAAAAAAAAAATTGCCCGGTCGAATCTACACGGGTGCCGGTCGAATTCGACCGGTGTCCACATTCGTCCGCCTTGACCGGTCGAATGTCAATCCGAGAGCAACATTCTTTTTTTTTGTCAATTCGACCGGCCGGTGACTGCACTGAGATCACTGCCTCTCATGCAGGGGGGGGGGGGGGGGGGGGGGGGGCGCATTGTTTTCAAACGAGCCGCTT